>PVJN01033970.1:0-23073 GCA_004026805.1 Lasiurus borealis | reverse complement strand
GAAATAAACTTATAAGGACAAAAAATGTTTGAGTCCCAATTTCAATGTCCAATAGTTATGATTATGTTTTTTATTATTTACTTACCACAAATAAAGGTCAGGGATTGTTAACTTTCTTTCAATTTTTAAAAAAATATATTTTATTGATTTTTTTAAAGAGAGGAAGGGAGAGAGATAGAAAGTCAGAAACATCGATGAGAGAGAGACATCGATCAGCCGCCTCCTGCACGCCCCACAGTGGAGATGTGCCCGCAAGCAAGGTACATGCCCCCGACTGGAATCGAACCTGGGACCTTTCAGTCCGCAAGCGGACGCTCTATCCACTGAGCCAAACCAGTCTCTGCTCAATTTTTTTTTTTTTTACTGTCTCACTTCATTACTGCTGTGTATGTGCTCCATGTAAGTGACATAGATGATTATGCAGGTGGGTTCTGACTTACCGGTGAAAATCGCTTTATGTTGTACCATAGGAACGGATGGATCTCTGACGTAACCCGAGGACCTACTGTATATAATGTGCAGGCCGCCTTCACAAAATCCTGGAGAATTCCTAGAGAGACAGGTGGGAAAGAGCCATTCAAACATTCGCAGAACAAAGTTTAACCATCTGCCTTCTGCATCATAGCTGTGGGTCATATGAGGACTGCCCACCCATGCAGGTCCCTGATATAACATGCTCTGTGAGCTGGAAAGTCCTCAGCAAGTCATGATCGCTGCACAAAGGCTCGAGGTGCTAGAAGATGTCAGCAGAGTTACGATGGTGACATAGCAGTGGCACAGTTGTCATTGATTTGCCCAATGTGAGGGCCCATGAGGAAGCAGCATTTTATTAACAAAACGCTCTCCAAGAAATGGCACTCATTCCTCAACTTAGACATGGAGTTTGTACAGTTTAGTTTCCAATGGGCTGGTCTAATGTCTAGTTAGAATAGGCCTTCCGCCATAGCCGGTTTGGCTCAGTAGATAGAGCGTCGGTCTGCGGACTGAATGGTCCTGGGTTCAATTCCCGTTGGGGGCATGTGCCTTGGTTGCGGGCGCGTCCTCAGTCCGGGGTGTGCAGGAGGCAGCTGATTAATGTTTCTCTCTCATTGATGTTTCTAGCTCTCTGTCCCTCTCCCTTCCTCTCAGAAAAAAATCAATAAAACATATTAAAAAAAAAATAAGCCTTCCTAGACTCAATGTATCCTTCAGATATATTCAAAATCAGTAAGACTCTTAGCATGTATGTGACTTTTAAAAAATATATTTTTATTGGTTTCAGAGAGGAAAGGAGAGAGCAATGAAAACATCAATGATCAGAATCATTGATTGGCTGCCCCTTACTGGGGATCAAGCCCACAATCCAGGCATGTGACCTAACAGGAAATCAAAACATAACTCCTGGTTCATAGGTCAACACTCAACCACTGAGGCAGCACTGATGTGATTTTAACAGGAAAAATATATATATTATTATCCAGGGTCATCACAGAACAGTCTCTAGACATAAGGATTTTGCATAAGTATTATCTAATGTCTTCCTGATTTGGCTCTTGGGACAAAACCCAAATTGGGAGTATTTGTTAATTATACTACCGGTAGCTCTCCTGTACTTAAAGTTCAAATAATTTAGTATCCTAACCTCTGGTTTTATGAATCAGCAATCTTGCCATTTCATGATGGCCAGGCTCATTTACACATTGACATATTTCCACATTTGACTTTCTATCCAGGCAAAATTTAGTTTCTGCCATAGGCGGTATAAGGATGTTGCAAATAGGCATTTTTTCATGAATTAATTATATTTGCTTCAGTCTCTGCCCCCAAAACAATCTCTGCATGATTCTATCTCAAACTTCATCCCACTGGATTATTATAATCTAGTGTCAGTGTTGGTCATTTAAATCCTGTTTTGACCATTGACCATCTTTACAGCCTTCCTCTCTTGTAACCTCAGTGGTGAAAATCTCTCTCTCCAGGGTGGTGACAAGAAACGATATAGAAAGTGCCCACAGAATCATCACCATTGACATCTCTTTCTTTTCTTGTTGTTGTTGTACATAGACATGGCTCTAGCTAAACCCTGTGGGTGTTTCCATGTGGTAGATTCTTTTCTACAATGGACCATCATCTGCCGGTTAGCCAGGGCGGTGTGTGTGGTGAGTGTTCAAACTCAAGGGTTCAGAGCATACACACCAGCAGGAGCCAGCTATTGAGAACCAGACCCTTCAAAAGTGTGAGAGCTCTGGGTGCAGACTGTTTGCTCACCTTAGAACTCAGTTCTAGGATAAGCCTGGCACATAGTTTAAACTCTATAAAAATCTATTAAAGGGGTAAAATGATGAACTTCTTATTACTATTAGGTAAAATGCAACTTGAATGGCCATTTTGACAAATTTAACACTAATACATTTGAGAAAGAAGTCTATGCTGGTAAGTCGAACTGGTTATATAAGAACTGAGTTTACCAAAACAACTCATTTTTATGCACATTTCACTGTGTCAGACCCAGGACACATCTATTTTGTTTATTTCTGCAACTGGAAGTCAGTGCATGCTCATTAGCATTAATTTTATTAACTTAGTGAAAAGAACAAAAAAGAAAAAGCTTGGGCTGAGTGATAAATCAATGTTTGAAATTCACTGGTTTGCCAAGTGCGACCTGACAAATTATTTGGAAGGAGAGAAATGTACAGGGGAAATAAGAAATTTGAATTTTGAAAGGCCAAGAATTGAATTTCCCTAAGTCTCATTTTTTCTCGTTTATAAATGTCATCAGTGATTCCTGCCTCATGGAGTTATTAGAAGGATTAAATAAAATAATGCCTTGTAAAATAGATTAGGCAGTAAATAATTTATCCCTTCTCCAAGAACAATTGTCTGCATCTATAAAATCAAGTTAACATTTCCATTATGGCATTATGGGTGCTGAAGTAATGTATATGAAGTTTAAATAATGCCATTATTAAAACTGAAATTATTAGTAGAGCTGAAAAAAATCTTAAGTATCCTAAAGGCTTTATTTAAGGCACTTTAACGATTGCTTTTGACCAAAAATTGATTTGTTCTAGAAATTTAAAACTAGAACTGATGTAAAATTAGATTCCTTTTACTATTTTTGGAGCTCACAAAACATATGTTCTTAGTGACAAGATCTATGCTGGATGTTTTCATGTACCTGACACTTTCTGTTTTCTCTCAGAAGGTTGTTTGTTTTACAGCAACCTAAATGTGTCATTGCCAGAGACCTGCCTTCCATTTTGCCTTGTGAAAAATGTGTCTGCGTGATGTTGGAAGTTCTAGGACTTGGATACCCACTTTTTTTTTTTCTTCCTTTTTTTTGTTTTTTGTTTTTTTGGTATTCCTACTCTTTTCTCCTCGGTGATCACTTCTTTCATGGCCTTTATACAGGCTTATCTTCGTCCTTTAGTTTTCCCAAAAGTATTCAATGATATTGACAAGAAAAGAATCAGAACACAAAATAAGGAAAACAGTTAATGAACTTCCCCCAAATCTTCATCTCCCAATTCCTCTGCAATAAACAATATTATTAGCTTTATCCATGATACTGCAACATGGCCTCATGTTCATACACATATACCAACACACATACCCCCATGCACGGCACCCACAAATAGGAAGAATTTTGGAGTTTTTCATTTTTACAAAAGTTGGCTTATATAAGTGTGATAGAGTATATATATTTTTTTATTGATCAAAAATGCCTCCTTTATTATGGACGACCTTCCAGGCCATTGTATGAGGATCTAGCTCGTTATTTTCAAGGAGAGTATGAGGTTTCACAGTATAGACATATCACACTTTTTTCGATGACTATCTTCCAGAGACAATCAGTGTGCGTTCCATGTTTCTGTCATGATAATGCTGTAGTTCCCATTTACATACATACTAGAGACCTGATGCACGAAATTCATGCAAAAGTAGGCCTTTCTTCCCCGGCTGCTGCCACCTGCTTCCCTCTGGCACCTGGGACCTGGGCTTCCCTCATAGCCCAGGCTTTATCCAGAGGGTCATCTGGTCTAATTAGCATATTATGCTTTCATTATTTTTTAAAAATAGATTTTATTGATTTTTTACAGAGAGGAAGGGAGAGGGATGGAGAATTAGAAACATCGATGAGAGAGAGATATAGATCAGCTGCCTCCTGCATACCCCCCACTGGGGATGTACCCTCAACCAGGATACATGCCCTTGACCGGAATCGAACCTGGGACCCCTATCCACTGAGCCAAACCTGTTTCGGCTATGCTTTCATTATTATGGCTATCTACTGGAGGCCTGGTGCACGAATTCGTGCATGGGCGGGGTCCCTCTGGGTGGCCTGTGGGGATCTGGCTGAAACCTGCAGTCTAATGCCACCTGCAGCTCCTACCTGCCACTCTTGCTCAACCCAGTCCCACTGTGTCTGCCATGGGCTCATGCCCAATCCATCTCAATTGGGAAAAGCCTTGTGCTGCCTTAGCAGCTCTCACCAGCTGTGAATCCTGAATCTGGCGCCCTCCTGAGAGAAGGGATCTGTGACATCCCTGAAGGGTCCTGGATTGCGAGAGGGCATAGGTCAGGCCAAGGGTCCCCATTGGTGCATGATAGGGCCTTGGAGAAGTTGTGGGTGGGCTCCAGGGTGTGTCTGGCCTGTCTCACTCAATCCTCATCATCTGGCTCTATGACATCCCTGAAGGGTCCTGGATTGCGAGAGGGCATAGGTCAGGCCAAGGGTCCCCATTGGTGCATGATAGGGCCTTGGAGAAGTTGTGGGTGGGCTCCAGGGTGTGTCTGGCCTGTCTCACTCAATCCTCATCATCTGGAGCCCAGGAGCAAGCTAACCTACTGGTGGGAGTGTCTGCCCCCTAGTGGCCAATGCATGTCATAGCAAATGGTCAACCAGTCGACTGCCCCCTGGTGGTCAGTGCACATCATAGCGAGTGGTTGAGTCACCTTAGCATATCTTTAGTATATTATGCTTTGATTGGTTGAACACTCAACCGTTCACTGGACAACTGGACACTTAGCACATTAGGCTTTTATTATATAAGATAGAAGAGTCACAGTAGGGTTACTGGATCAAAGGATCTGCATGTTTTAATTGCAAGATCTGTTACTCCATCACTTTCCCAAAAGTTGATATCTGTTAACATTATCATTAGCATTATTTATGAACCTACAACTCCCCAAATTATCAGCTGTCTGGGACATTTTTGTGCTTCTTAAATTTCAAGCAAACTGAGAATTGAAAACCATTTCTCATATCTTTAGTTTGTACTTCTCTGATCCATAGAAAACCACTGGAAACTGATTTTATTTATATATGTATGTATGCTTTTATATCCAATTTTTTGAGTCAATACTATCATTTCTAACAACAATACAAAGTCTAAAATACCTATTCTGAAGTTCCAAAAAAAATGGCAAGATAATTTCAGTGTAAATCTATAGAGAAATCATTAGAATGTCAAAATGGAAATTTAAAAAGTCAATACATGCTGAATGTACCGACGTCTGAGACTGACTCATCACCAAGTTGAGGGTGAATAAAAGACTGTCAGGGGAGGTTTGCAAAGATCAGGTGAGTGAGTCAGGATGAGTTGAAGGCACACAAATGCCCCCATATGAGCTACGTTATAAAATCATGACATTAAGATTGAAATCAAATGTACAAGATTTCTTTCCATTAGGAATTTAGTCAGGGTAATGTTCTCACTGTAGAGTTTTCATCTGTCACTCATTTGAAATGAGTAGCATTCTCAGATTGAAATGTATTGTGCTATTTCAGAAGACTCCAGGGGAATGCTCCTGGTCTCATTTATGCCAGACATCTGAACTTTTTCTCTAATTACCGGATATGATCCACCTCACGTAGTTATAAGTCTAATGTATTAATTAACTCAGGACTGTTATTGGTAGAAATCACTAAGCCCATGTTATGTAATGAGCACCTTTTATTCCTCCCTCTACATACTAACATACAACCATATGCTTGTATAAATTGTATAGAGAGTTCACATCAGTTCCTTCATCTTCATGAAGTAATTATTGATAATATTTGTAAGAGTGGCTCAGAAATTAGCTTCTGCATTGGACAGGCCTATATTTTTTTTCTTTATGGCTTATGATATTCTCATCTGACAATCTGATCTATTAGAATGACCAAACTTTGTTTATAGCCTTTATTTTTTATTTTTGCTTAACGATTTTCTTAAATATTAAATTTTTGTTTATCTCTCTTTTCCACATATTTAAACACTTTCCTTGTCCCTGTTGTTCACATTTAAGTTTTCTCAAATCTTTCCAATCATGGACAACATTTTTAAAACCTTCCAAACCACAACCGACTGATTTCCACTCTTTCCCACGCACTCAACAATGAACTTCTAAAAGTTGGTATCTGTATTTCCTTCCTTTTCTTCCATTCATTCCTCAGTCTACTCCAGTCCAGTTTCACTCCCTTGATACAATTTCCACTTAACCAGAGACCTCCGGCAGTACCCGGTCATTCAGAGGACACTGTTTATTACCCTTTTCCTTTAAAAATGAAAATAACCACTTTCTCCACAGTGATGGCACCATAGGTCCAATGTTTTATCCTAACACTCCAGCCTTTCCATCACCCAACTTGTAGGGTCCTTCTCCTGGAGTGCAGGTGTGCAGAAAGGGACTCATCCTTTGCGCTCCCATACCATTGTCCTCTTGTCCCCCAGGATAGCTGGAATGTGTCTAAAGTGATTACCTAATCATATTATTTTCCCAAAAAGCTCTTCAGTGACTTCCCTGGTTCTCAGGATAAAGACCCTAATTCTCTACCCGTTCTGCCAGGCCCAGCCTGGTCTGGCTCTGGTCTTTCCTTCAGCCTCATCTTTTCCCCACTCTTCACACACGCCCTGTGCCCTCCACAGAGCCTTGGTGCATGCTTTCTCTCTGTCTGCAATACTTTTATCTCCTCTCCAAGTTGTGTTCCCACCTACTGATTCTCCAGGACTCAGTGGATCATCCTCTCCTCAGGAACCCCAAATCTGCTCCCTCCTCATTTATGCACCTTTTTAGCCCTACACATCTTCTCTTCATGCCATTCACAACATTTTATAGACATACATCACTTGGTATGATTTTTTTATTTTCTGGATATCCTATATAATAAAAGACTAATATGCAAATTGTCCCCTTGACAGGAGTTCAACCAGGAGTTTGATCAGTGAGTGGGACCAGCCAGCCAACCACCTGAGGCCTCTCTCCCCAGCCAGCCAGGCCTGATCCGCCCTGATCCGGGTGGGCTGGCCGGACCCCACCATTGAACAAATTCGTGCACCAGGCCTCTAGTGTACCATAAGTACCTGGGGACAGGATTGGTGTCAACTTTTTCTTACTGGTGTACCTAATCTGATTCCTTGCATATGATAAGTACTAAAAATACTGAACTACTAAATTTTCAACTCATTTTAATGGATGGCTTTTTTCTCCCAATCTGCTCTAAAAACAACACTATCGCTGTCCAGTGCTATAGCTTTCTGTCTAGCCTTTCTTTCCTTTCAGTTCCTCTCAGAACATTATTGAGATTTAAGTCAACAACACCTACCCTACAGGGCTGTGGGAGATCACTTTACCAGTAAAGACCCCGATTTGTCTACCTGCACCTACTCATTCCTCCATGGGACTTTGTCATTCCTTCCATTCCAGAGACAGAGTAAATGTCCCCTCCCTTAATCTGGGGTTCAGAACTAAGACTTGCTTTGGCTATTGGACCATTAGCTGATGGAGTCAGCGGAAGCGTGGAGGGATTATACATGGGCTTGCTTCTTTGCATTGTTGCATCACATGACAAGAACATGGCTCTTTGAGGAACATGAGAAAGGACTGGTCCAAGGCAACTCCAGATAAACTTGGGTAAAACTGGCCAACCCCTGAGGACCTGCAGACTTAGAAACTAAAGAAAAACTAGTTATATGTTTCTGAGATTATCATGGCCACTTGTTATACAGCATTGATACAAGGTGCTGGGCAGATTAAATGAGATAAGGATGCCAAACATCTGAAGCAGAGGGTACTCTTTCCCAGGTCTTCCCTTCAGATAAGCTTGCTTGACACATTCCTCGTAGCTTTGCACTTTCTTAGACAATGTCCAGCTGAAACCTCAATATATCTTCATAGGATAAGACAGAAAGCGAGTTCCAATCAGTGTGACAGCGCCAAAGGCAGAGGGTTGTAATGGTGCACGCGGCAGCTCTATTTATTGAGCACCAGCGCTTCGTGGACTTTCATTGATCTTTTTTATGGTGTCTTTGCTTACTCTTTCATTACATTTCACCTGTTATCTTTATTACTTCCCTTTAAGTCTTTGAATTTACACTTCCTTTTCTTCTGACTTCTTGAGTTGAGGACTTTTATTTACAGTCTTGATCTTTTTTATTTCCTTACATGAATACATATGGCTATAAATCCCATCCCATCCCCACCCCTCCCCCACCTCAACAAAGATGAGTTTTATTGCAATCCCAAGGTGTTTCTTTGGCCATTTATTCTGAAATATTTTTTAATTTTCATTATTCTTTTTCTCAATTTTATTTTTAAATATTTTATTTTTACTATAATTGGTCTTAGTTTAAAAAATATTATTTCTGAAGGCAATTTTGGGGGGTATATTATTTTAACTTTATTGCATTACATTCACAGGATGTGGATTATATATTATAAATGCTAGTATTTGCTTAAGAATATATTCTAACTGAAAGAAGATTGATATCATATTCTGTGTAAGTCCATTAGCTTACTCTTGTTAACTACTCCTTTGAAATATTCTATAGTGTTACTTTTAAATATTTGCTAAGGCTCTGAGACAGATATAATTTTAGAAATCACAATTTTCTTCAGTTTTTTTCTGAAATCTCTTTCTAGTGATAGTTACAGAATTTTATTCATAAAATAATGATAGTATAGGCAGTTAATAGAGTAATGGAGAATTATATCTTAAAGTATATCTTATTAGAATTGATGTTATTACACTAATTTCTTTAGCTTAATATTTGCCTAACATATATTATTATTCCCCTGTTTATTTTAAACCTGTTTCATTAACTTATAGAAGTCTCACCATAACAGCATAAAGCTGTTCATAATCCAAATCCCATGTTAACAGCATAAAGCTGTATTTTGCTGTTTGTAAACTGAATGTCAGAATCTCTCTTATCGTAGGTATTCTTAAACGAGATTTTATTCTTCCATTTGTTTGAAAGTTATGGATTTTTAAAAATAATGTTGTTATCTTTAAATTGTTATATGCATATCTAACTTCATTTCTAATATCAAGTAGATCAAAGCAGTCTTCGTTAAGTGTTCGGTTAATTTTTTACAAACTTCATAAAAGTTATTTAAAACAAGCTTCTGTTTGTTTTAGAATAAATATTATTGGAATATTCTGTTCTGTAAGAATTTGCAGACTTTCCCTCTAAAACTGATCATAGTACTTTGGGGAAGTGGGAAGTAGCTCTTTGAAAACTTACTTAATACATCTGTCATAATTCATCTACTGATATTTCCCAAATATTTTGGAGAAAATATGAAAGGAGGTAAGAACATACAGTGGAGTCAAGACAGCCTCTTCAATAAATGGTGTTGGGAAAATTGGACAGAAACATGCAAAAATAAATAAAACTAGACCACCAACTTACACCGTACACAAAAATAAACTCAAAATGGATAAAGGACTTAAGCATAAGACAGGAAACCATAAAAATATTAGAGAAATCCATAGGCAGCAAAATCTCAGACATATGCCGAAGCAATTTCTTCACCAACACAGCTCCTAGGGCAATGGGAACTAACGAGAAAATAAGCAAATGGAACTACATAAAAATAAAAGCTTCTGCACAGCAAAAGACGCCACCAACAAATCAACAAAAGAGCCCACTACATAGAGGGGGGTGAGACTTTAACACAGGAGACCATATATGCCAGTGTTACCACTGAGAAGGGTTAATCTCCACTCTTTACAGGGAACTCATACAACTGAACAAAAAGAAGATAACCCAATTAAAAAAAAATGGGCAATGAACCTAAATAGACGCTTTTCATAAAAGGACAGAAGGAGGCCAAGAGACGTATGAAAATGTGCTCAAAGACACTAATCATCCCAGAGATGCAAATCAAAGCAACAATGAAGTTCCATCTCACACCTGTCAGAATGGCAATCATCAACAAATCACAAAATGACAAGTGTTGGCGAGGATGCAGAGAAAAAGGAACCCTCGTGCACTGCTGGTGGAATGCAGACTGGTGCAGCCACTGTGGAGAGCAGTATGGAGTTTCCTCAAAAAACTAAAAATGGAACTCCCATCTGACCCAGTGATCCCTCTGCTAGCAATATATCCCCAAGAAACTAGAAACTCCAATCAGAAAGGATATATGCACCCCTATGTTCACAGCAGCACAATTCACCACAGCTAAGATTTGGAATCAGCCTAAGTGCCCATCAGCAGATGAGTGGATTAAAAACCTATGCTACATCTGCACAATGGAATACTATGCAGCTATAAAAAAGAAGGAACTTTTACCATTTGCACTAGCATGGATGAAACTGGAGAGCATTATGCTAAGCGAAATAAGCCAGTCAGAGAAAGACAAATATCACATGATGTCACTCATTTGTGGAATAGAATGAACAACATAAACTGCTGAACAAAAACAGATCCAGAAACAGAGAAGCATCAATCAGACCATCAAACCTCAGAGGGAAGGTAGGGGAGGGTGGGGGTAAAGGGAGAGATCAACCAAAGGACTTGTATGCATGCATATAAGCCTGAGTAATGGACACAGACACTGGGAGGGCGAGGGTATGAGTGGGGGGTGGGGGGCAATGGGAGGCTAAGGACACATATGTAATACCTTA
This sequence comes from Lasiurus borealis, assembly GCA_004026805.1. Classification (NCBI taxonomy): domain Eukaryota; kingdom Metazoa; phylum Chordata; class Mammalia; order Chiroptera; family Vespertilionidae; genus Lasiurus; species Lasiurus borealis. Next base: position 12,200 of record PVJN01033970.1, on the reverse strand, counting down.
ATCAATAAAGAAAAAAATAACTACAAAATTATCTCCCTTGGTATTGTCTATTTTATCCATACTTAAAGCATAATTTCATATTATTGAAAAAAATGTTATAATTTAGAAAAATTCTTCTGCAACTTTTGGTTATTTCACTTTTATCATTTATCTGGTGTATTTGTGTTTCCTCTTTGATTATGGAAGCATCCCTATTTGCTGGTTATCCTTAATTCTTGGATCCCTGAGTCTATTTTGGTGTCTTCTGACTCTCTCCTCTATGGCTGCTCTTTCCCTCACACATTTTGATTGTGAGTTCATAGTCATTTAGCTTATTTCAGGTTCCATGAGAATCCCATAAATGAGTCTATAGAGCAGTTCTGTGTTGGCTGTGGAAGGTCCCTAAGATTTCAAAGGCCCTTAATTATTTTCATGGTAGTTTCTTAGTTTGGGTTCCTGGGATTAAATACGGCCAGTAATTCAAATCCCATAACCTTGAGTAGCACAGATTTGGGAATTAGACTTCTCATGAGGGACTGATCCTTAAATTTTATCTATGCAAGATTCTGAACACAGGCAAGATTCTTCACTTCATCCATACATAATGTAGTGGAAGCATTTTTTTCAGTAGTTATGATTAGAGAGGGGATACTACTTTAACATTAATATTTAGGTTCCAGTTTCTCATATTTCATAGACCCATAGCCTCGCTGTTTATTCCTGTAAAGACCTTAGAACCCCAGTCTCTGTGGCTTTTTACTGAAACTGCTGCCTCCATGGTGTCAGATGCTCATTATTTGGAGTTTGAGTTCTCACTACATTTCTTCCACGTGTATGTTATTATTTCTTTCTCTTCAACTTGTATATAAACATGCTTTTATGTACATACTGGGTTTTTTTTATTATTTATTTATTTATTTATTTATTTATTTATTAAATATATTTTCATTGATTTTTTACAGAGAGGAAGGGAGAGGGATAGAGAGTTAGAAACATCAATGAGAGAGAGACATCGATCTGCTGCCTCTTGCACGCCCCCTACTGGGGATGTGCCCACAACCAAGGTACATGCCCTTGACCGGAATCGAACCTGGGACCTTTCAGTCTGCAGACCGATGCTCTATGCACTGAGCCAAACCGGTTTTGGCTTGTTTTATATTTAAAATAAATTTTTATTTAAAACTTGTAATGCTTGTACCCATTTAAAACACTTCACCAAAATCTCTATAAACTTAGTGCAGAATTGAGGAAGGTGGTTCCATGAAAGTTAATTTCATCATACTCCCAGAAATTGCTTTGAATGCCTTCTTTTATAGGTAAGAAGATTGAGGCCAGGCTGGATTAAAAAGAAATTTTTAAAACACTTACCATATTTTCTGGTGTATAAGATGACTGGGCATATAAGACAACCCCAACTTTTCTAGTTAAAATATAGAGTTTGGGATATACCCGCCCTGTAAGATGGCACCCAACTTTTGAGATGATTTTTCTGAGTTAAAAAGTCATCTTATACACCGGAAAATACGTAGCTACTAAGCAGCTGCATCAGGACCCAAATCCACATTACCACCGTGCCTAGCATTGCGTCTGATAGATAAATATACTCAAGAAATGGTGAATAGTTAAATGCCTAAATTAAGCAATGGAAGTAGTCATTTTTTCGTTTGCATTGCCAGCAGAAGGGAGCGGATGAGGCAGTGAGATTCTTTCTTTCTGCACTTCACAACTGAAGGGCACTCTCAATGGGCAGAGATGTCTGGACCTTTCTGAATTTCAGACTCCGCTACTAAGGCCCTAAAGGTGTACCCAGATGATGTGGCCCAGTGATTGAGCATCAACCTATGACCCAGGAGGTCAAAGGTTTGACTCCTGGTCAGGGCACTGCCTAGTTTGCTGTCTCTGCAGGAGGCAGCCAATCAATGATTCTCTCTCATCATCGATGCTTCTGTCTCTCTCTTCCTCTCTGAAATCAATAAAAATATATATTTTTATAAAGACACCCAAAGGTGCAATGATTACTCCCAAACACTGCTTCAGTCAAAGCAAGGAGATCTGGGAAGTGATACCAGCATTTCAGCTCTGCTCAGTATTTTATCACCCTGGTCCTGCAAAAACTGAACATTTCTCTCCCAAACCATCACATTGCTTCATCTCTCCGGCAGTCATGTTTAGAACAAAGCAAATATTAACAGAGGACAAGGCAGCCAGCATTTTAATCTGGTTAGAAACGCTGGCTGCATTTCAGATGACTTAGCAAGAGCTTTGAAGAAGAAAGCTATTACCTGTATGATTTCTAGAGGAATAAAATAAAACTTTAATTCAGTGCAGAGAAGAGATTTATAATCTCAAAACTAATATTTTATTGAATACCACTGGTAGAAATTTTAGTTATATACTATGTTTATAGAATATTTAAAATTACTGTCCATTCCCTAACTTGTCTAACTGGGTCTGAACCCATGCTCTTTCCAACTATTCATAGCACAGTGCCCAGGCTGATGCTGTTAAAATATAGGTCAGATTGGCCAAAACCGGTTTGGCTCAGTGGATAGAGCATCGGACTACAGACTGAAAGGTCCCAGGTTCGATTCCAGTCAAGGGCATGTACCTTGGTTGCAGGCACATCCCCAGCAGGGGGCGTGCAAGAGGCAGCTGATTGATGGCTCTCTCTCATCGATATTTCTAACTCTATCCCTCTCCCTTCCTCTCTGTAAAAAAATCAACAAAATATACTATACTCTTAAGGCCTACATTTGTGATTACATGTTAAGTCCCCCTTTTTTATGTTGGGTAATGTATTCCCATGTTCCAATGTTACAGTATGAATGTCAAAATGAGGGATGGAGAGTGTGCATTATTGCTTGTACAACATCATGTGAAGAATTTGGGGCCTTCTTCTGAAAACAAATAAAATAATTGAAGGAGTTGGGGCAGAAAATGTCTAAAACAGATATGTTCTTTAGAAAGAGTCCTTGGCTCTATGTTTCAAACCATTGATAGCGGAATGGTTATATTCACTAAGAACAACTTAGCGTGAGATATTCATCCTATTCTTGGCACTGTTTGAAGTATGTTGTGACCCTCAAGACATTGAACACTAACAATAACCTCATTCTATAGATGATAAAATATACGCACAAAGAATTTAAATAATCTTGCCCAATATTCTAGAAGGAGCAAGTGCGAGAGCCAGGATGCATGATGTTCAGGTGATCTGGTTGCACAGCTAGTGTTCTGACGACCACACAGAACTGCCTGTGACAGAACAGAGAGGATCTCTAACCAGACATGCAACACTGAGAAAGCGTGGTCAGTTATAATTGTCAGGGAAAGCTTTCTCCATGCTCTTGGACATGCAGAGAGGCTATAAAAGAGGAAAGACTTGCAAAAGTAGAGAGAGATGGATAAAGACCGTCACAAATACCTTAACTACAGTCCAGTCTATGTCCTCCCTTTTCTATAAAACTGGCCCGGTAATTGCTTGACTTTGAGTGTTGGAAAGAAGGAATCAGTGGCACCACAGAACAATGTGTGCTGATGAGGGTAGCCTGTGATTGCTCCTTTGCAAGTATCACGAATAACCAGCCACCCGAGAGCGTGGCCCCCTCATGCTAAATTCTATTTTAATTTTGTCAACCTTCTCGATTCTCATCTCTTTGTGCCAAAATTGTATCTGTCCAAAGATGGGTTCAAAACTGTTTTTGCTCTGATTCCATAGGGTCCGGTTTCAGTGTTTGGGCCGAAGCTGAGGAGGTGCTGTGTGAAAAGGGAATGCATTGACTGGTGAGGTTTCCTGTGAAGAGAGAGACAATATTGTTCCACTCTGAAGTCCCCAAGAGCCAGCCTCTATTCTTTTGTTTCCAAATGTCCTCCCATCTTCTTTAAAAACTTTTCAGAATGACATCAAACAGTCTTCCTCTTGATATGAAATAGAGAAAGCCCTTTCACTATAGGTAGGCTAATGGTGTGAGGATTATCAAGCAGGGATAACCAAAGCTATTGTTCTTATAAAATATATTGACTTCAATAGAAAGTCTTCCCTTGTAGCTACTCACGTGAAATATTCCTCTATATCTATAATCCTTAAAATAAGAGATGGTTACAGATAGCCCATCACATTTTCCAGGGAAAAGGCAATAATGCCAAACAGAAAGAGAAGCAACGTTTATTGATCACCTATCATGTGCCAGGAAAAGCACCGTGTTACTTACTTTATGTACTTTAAGTCACTAGCATTTTCTAAAGCCCTCTGATAAAACTATTCTTATGCCCAGTCTACAAATGAATAAACTGAGATACAGAGACGCTAGGCCACTGAGTCAAAATTTTTGTAAGTGACAAGGCTAGGTTTGAATGCAGATATTACTTGCAATAGTAAATTATATCATTTACCTTTTCAGCTGAATATCATTCAGAGAAATGATGATGTGTGAATGTTTCTGCTTCTTATGAAATATACTAGAGGCCTGGTGCATGCAATTTGTGCACTGGGGGATTGTCCCTCAGCCCAGCCTGCACCCTCTCCAATCTTGGACCCCTCAGGGGATGTCTGACTGCCGGGGGATGATCCCTGTGAGATCAGGCCTAAACCGGCAGTCAGACATCCCTCTCACAATCTGGGATTGCTGGCTTCTAACCACTTGCCTGCCTGCCTGACTGATTGCCCCAAACCGTTTCTGCTTGCCAGCCTGATCACCCCTTAACCACTTCTCTGCCAGCTTGATTGACGCCTAACTGCTCCCCTGCAGGTCTGATTGGTCCCAACTTCTTTCCCCTGCCATCCTGATTGCCCACAGCTGCCCTCCCATGACAGCCATCTTGTGGTGGCCATCTTGTGACAATGTGGGGGTGGCCATCTTGTGGCAGCCAACTTGTGATGATGTGGGGTGGCCATCTTGTCACAATGTGGCCACCCAGGCTTTTATTAGTATAGATAAGAAAATAAGAAGTTAAGTACATATAGAGAAAGAAAACTAGTAATTTATTTTACATTAAACATGCCTGAAACATCTAATATATCCCTGGACATATACTTTAAAGCATGACTTATATTTGACATATGAAATCATCTCATCAAAAAAGTTTTATTGCCCTAGCCAGTTTGGCTCAGTAGATAGAGTGTCAGCTTTTAGACTGAAGGGTCCCTAGTCCCAGGTTCAATTCTTATCAAGATCACATGTCCAGGTTGCAAGCTCAATCCCCAGTAGGGGGCATGCAGGAGGCAGCCAATTAATGATTCTCTCTCATCATTGATGTTTCTATATCTCTTTCCCTCTTCCTCTCTTAAATCAATATATATATTATGGGTTAAAAAACTAGCATTTAATATTGATGCTAGAGTTAATAAATAAAACATTTAATTGGTATTCAATGTTATAGCCCAGACAATAATATTCTCTAATATTTCTTCAGTACTTTTAAGCTTGCAAACATTTTCTAATGCATTATCTCATGGGTGGGCATTACCTGACCTGTGTTCTTATTAATGCAAGCCTCAGAGGCAGCTCAGCAGAATAAGAAAGATACCACAGCTAATAAATCATGAAGCCAGACCTAGAACATTGTTCTTCAGCTCCCAGGACATCATTCTTTAGGCCGCATTGTCTGACATCCTAATTAATCCATGAATAGAAACAGTGAAGTCTTTTCAATATAAAGAGAAGACAGTCTTTGTAGGACAATCTATACTCCACACACTCAGAAATTGTTGACCTTCACCCTTACAAAAAGATTTTATGCATCTTCCCTTTATTAATCTGATCTCTTGTTACCCTAAATTCAAACTCACATCTTGACCCCTTTAGGATTGCTATGAGTGGACTCTTAGCATAATATTTTAGTTTTTTCTTTCTTCTACAGTGTTCAGTGTGGTTTGTATCTATTCATACCATTGCCCCCTATGGATTTAGAATTTTCTACTATGGAAACTGCGGCTCAGAATTCAAATGCCACATGTGTAGGCCAATTGCATCCCATTCCAGCAACAAGTAGGAACAAAAACAGTAATAGAGGTAGAGATCCTAAGGGGAGTCTTGTAGAAGAGGAAACACTTGGGTGGGTTTTGAAAAATGGGTAAGATGAAATGAGATAAGAGGACAATGAAGTGACAGCAATGCCCAAGGAATAAAGGTTGAGTGAATAATAGTGTGTGGGGGAGAAGAAGTGAGAGGCAAATCTTTGTTCAGTAAATTCCAAAGTTATCACACTACGAACTTATTTTCAGTTTTGTTTTCTGTAACTCCTTTTTTAAAATATATTTTTTATTGATTTTTTTTTTTTTTTACAGAGAGGAAGGGAGAGGGATAGAGAGTTAGAAGCATCGATGAGAGAGAGACATTGATCATCCGCCTCCTGCATGCCCCCTACTGGGGATGTGCTTGAAACCAGGATACATGCCCTTGACTGGAATCGAACCTGGGACCTTTCAGTCTGCAGGCCGACGTTCTATCCACTGAGCCTAACTGGTTTTGGCTGTTTTCTGTAACTCTTGAATTATATGTAAGTATACACACACACATGCACAGATAGCCGTTACTAAAGGTCTATAGAATTTCATGTTCTACTTTAGAAACACAGGAACACAAAAAGCTTGGGGGTATTTTCTAAAGATGTAATCACCCAGATGCACCATTTTGCCAGTTTGCTTTTAGAATCAAAGCACTGACTGCATTTCAAAGCAAACTCAACCTTTCTTATGTTAGAAAGCTCTAAAGTCCTGTCATAAAAAATAATAGAGGGACAGTGTCACCAAATAGTTCCAAACCTCAAAGGCCTAATATTTTGATGTATGATTCCATTAGTAATGTCCTTAAGAAGCAATCATTAATGGATGCCATTCATTATCTTAGTGACACTTCATAATACATAACGTGAAAGGGGGAGAAGGAAGAGATCTGGCAGCTACTACTGACCACCTACTAAGTGAAAATAACGAAACATGCTTCTCATTATTTTACTTGTCATTACTTTCCCACAACAGCTCTCTATTGTAAATAGTCTGTGCATTTGCAAGATGACAAAAATGAGAAACAGGTGAAATAACTTTGCCAAGGTCAGATGACCTTGTGCTCAATAACCGCAAAGAATACGTAGTGTTTTTTGGAACCATGCTGGAGGTTTAAGTATGTTAGTTGACAGAATCCATGATCTTCACACGTTCTCCATTGCAGGATATGATTAGCTAATGTATATATCACTTTCACCTTGGACAGTGCTCCAGAAAATGATTATAGCGGGATGGTGTTTGACTTATTCAGTCATTCCACTGATGTATAGATGATTAGAAGTCAGTCAGTGCTAGTTTTTGTTTGTTTTATTTATATTCAGAGATGTAATGTACTTGTAAATATAACACAATAAGCTTTGTCATATAAATATCGTAAGATTAATTCCATATTGTCTTTACAAAAAATCACAACAATAAAATACTTTGCTTTTACTGTGTTAGTCAGAATAGGCTAACTCAGTGGTCAGCAAACTCATTAGTCAACATAGCAGCAAACCATGGCTCGTGAGCCACAGTTTGCCAACCACTGATCTAACTTTTTTAATGAAAAATCCCAAGTATCAGTGAGTTAAGAAAATATGTTTATTGTTCTCTTACATAATGGTCTAAATGGATTAGTCACAGTAGGTGAGGGAAGACTTATACAGTCTTCAGGGATCCAAGTTTCTTCCTTCCTTCTTGTAACCCCACCATCTTTAGTTAATATGGTAGAGCAGGAAGAGACCATGTGTAAGGTATGTAGTGCATATAACAAAACCTCTACCAGAAGAGGCGCATGTCAATCCGGGTAATAGCACATTAGCCAGAAGGGGTCACCTGGCCCCGCCTGATAACAGGAGATGGGGAATGTATCCTTGGATGAAACATTTTTTCAATAATAATTCTAAGTCATGAAAATAACACATGAAATGCTAAGAGTCGGAGCCATCTCTTTCACTGTCTATCTTTCTGGTCAATATGCAATCATTCTATACTAGGTTTCTATAGCTACCTGACAAATTACAACCAACTTGGAGAGGTAAAACTACTATCACAGATTTTCCCTAGGCGAGGAGTTCATGCATGGTCCAGATGGGATCTCTGTCTGATTCTCACAAGGCTGCATTCAAGGTGAGGCTCAGGGTTGAATTCTCATCTGAAGGCTCAACTTAGGGATGGTCCACTTCCTACTTTTCTCAGGACATGGTGAGATTTCTTTCCAGTGGCTCTAGGATTCATAGCAGCCTTGTTCTTCCAACTAACAATGGAGAAGTAGAAAGAGAGAAAGAGTAAAAGAGAGAGACTAGAAGGTGCCTGCTAACAAGACAGTCATATATAGCAAAACATAATCGTGAGGACAGTATCTCATCACTGTTGTCCTATAACATAATGTAGTAATGGGAACAACATTTCATCCCCTTTACTTTGATGACTGATAGTTACTATTAGTCTATGCTTAGAAGCAAGTGACAGACCCTGCCCATACTTCAGCAAAGGAGATCACTCAGGGTGTGAAAACCCAAAGAAAGAGAGCATACGGCCACAAACATTTATTTCTTTCAATCACAGAACACATTCATGTCTTCCCCAAGGAAGAAAACCAACAAAAAAAAAATGCCATTCAGTTATTATGTCTAGGCTAAAGTCCAGTATTTCCAAAGATAGTATTTGCCATCATATCCGAATGGTACTCCTCTGCTTCCAGACACCTATAAACTAAAAATATAAGTTATCTGCTCCCGCATACCAACACATATATCCCAAAAATACAAGATTGAAGTCCAGAAATGATCAAATAACACATTTGCTTCAAAATATAGAAGAGTGAAAAATCCACAACAGACACCAATGAACAGTATCTACAGAATCATGGTGGGTGAACACTGTGAAGATTGTCTGCCCTGTAAAATGACTTGACGAGGCACTGCCTCTAACCTCTCAGCCTGGGTGAGACTTCTGTAGGCCCTCATGCTCTGTTGTGCCAGGCTCTGCCATCTTCCTACTCCTGAGCCTCTTTGGACACAGTAAAAATGGTCCTGGGTTATTTTGGAGGAGGTTCTCACGTGAAAAGGGAGGTCTCAAGGTTTCTTTTGGTCTCAACTAGTTAACAACTTTATTTTCAGGAACACATTTCTTTTAATGACTTAGCTTCCAGTTGGTTCTATTTCCCAAGAACTTCATCTAAACTCTTTTCCTGAGCGTTGTTTGTAAACTTGCTTTTATTCATCCTCCTCTGCACCTGCCTCACCCTGCCCTCCACACCTCTCTCTCCCTCTTAGCTTAATGATAGCTCTAAACGGTCAGGATTGAGGGAGAAGGCTACACCTTCATTTGATTTTTTTCAAAATTGAATTCTAATTGCTCTTCATTGCTCAAAGGCTTCCTCAACTCTATTTCCTGCTGTTTTCAGTCTAGAAACAGTTCATTTCTCTTCCAACCTAAGAGTTCATTTCTCTTCCAACTTAGACTATTATTTTTTCATTTATGCTTGCCAACCAGTTGATATCTGGCTTAATTTCTCTCTTATGTACCTTGGCACAATCAATACCATCAGCACTCATAGCTAGCATTCTGTCTTACCACTTCTTCCCCCGGGACAAGTTTTCTGACACAATGTAATATGTCTTTCCAGCCTATAACATCCATTTATTTCCCACCAACTAAGCCATATCCTCACGGAGATAGATTTTCTTAAGCAAGTCCCTATTTTGTGCACCATATATTCAATCAGTCAGAGTTTGATGGAGAAGTAGAAAGAGAGAAAGAGATAAACCACTCTAGGCATCTTGAACAAAATATTATTAGTATAGAGATTTAGAGGCTTATAAAGCCACTGAAGTAGTTGGGGGTATTGAGGACCAGGGTTTTTACATTTTAATTTACATATTACTTGGCACAATTTAATCTTCTTCAGAAAGTATTAGGGGCACTGAGTGGAGAAAACAGAATTGCCTGTCATGTAATACATATTTATTAAATTAGTGACAAAGCCACCTTCCATATCAGTCTTTGAGATGAACTTTATGGTCAGGATGTCTACCAATTAGCCTGCAGAAGTTCATCCAAAGAATATCCTATATAATAAAGAGTTAATATGCAAATGGTTGTCAGCCCTCATACCATCAGGCCATAATGGCTCAGACATTCAACATGGGAGAGAGAGAAGAGGGCCCAGCCCAGGCACAAATGAGTTTGCAAGAGAGGATTGGGGACCAACCAGGCTGGGACCTGGGAGAGGGACAAGCCACTAGCCCAGCAGTCTCAGGTGCCAGTAGCTGTGTCTGCACCTGGGCCTGGGAGAAAGATAATCTGCTTGCCCCATGGTCCCAGGAACCTGCAGCTGCAGCCAGGGTAAAGCCTCCCACCCATAGTCCCCTGCAGCTGAGGCTGGCCTGGGAAAGGTCAGCCCAGGTCCTGGGTGCCTGTGGTAGGCCAGAGGGAGAGAAGCACAGGTCCCAGGTGTGGGGTGAGGCAGAAGTGGTTAGGGGTGCTCAGGCAGGCAGGCAGGAGAGTGGTTAGGAGTGGTCACAGATTGCAAGAGGCAGTCAGACATCCCCTGAGGGGGTCTCAGATTAGCGAGGATGCAGGCCCGGCTGAGGGACATCTGCCCCCCAGTGAATTTCATGCACTGGACCTCTAGTCTGATAAAAAAAGATGATAACAAAGTAAAAGCAATGTGATATTTCTTATAATTTTTTTATTTTTTATCTTTATTATTGAAAGTATTACATAAGTCCCCCATTGACCTCTTCTAGCATGCCCCCACACTCTACTACAGGCCTTCACCATCCTATTGTCTTTGTCCATGGGTTATACATATATCAAGTAATTTGAGACCAGATCTGTTCAAAACCTATTCTTTACATCTGATAATGGTTCTATTTTTATTATTTTATTTATGCATAAATGCATATAACTTCATTGGTTGATCTCTTCCCACCCACCTCCCCCAGCTTTCCCTCTGATCTTAGAATCGTTTTTCTGAAGATTCTTGCTATTTCTGTGGGAGCTTGTTTGCATTAATGTATTTTTTCCAAAGATGAAAACAACATGCGTAATCTCTTTTGAAACTCCCTTATGCCTAAAGAGCAGAGGGAATTTTTCAGCCTATGTAGCCTAGCAATGCTATTCTTCTAAACAGAAAAATACAGACAGAATTTCCTGAAGGCATATAGAAGCTTCGAGAGCCCACACTGGCAGGGATCACCTGTCAGCCTATCTAACCTCATTGGAAAGAAAACTATTTTGATTCAGGATTTGAATGACTCTGCCACTTGTGAACTGTGTGATCTTGAGTGAGCTACTTAACATTTTGAAGGAGTTTTCCTTATCAAAGATAGGAAGTTCCCATATTTCCAAGATGAAATTGGAATTAGATACAATTGTCAACATGAGTGTCCAATAAAAGCTGGAACTCTTTACATTATTGAAGGAGGAATGGAAGAGAGAGGAGACAAAGGAAGAAGAGAGAAATTGAAAGAAGGATAAAGTAGGAAGAAAGAATAAATTAGGAAATCCTAAACCTAAGTGTCAAATACCGTTGTGTTCCCAGCAAGTGTGCCCGAGATTAAGTTCAATGCCACTTACTTGGTGATGGTTTCCTGTATTGCCTATGCATGTGACTGACTTCTGAACATTACCTTTCTCCAATTCACGTCCATGTCCACTCTCTGCTGGCCATAGGCCAAGCACTCCCATCAGGCATTGTGAGGCAGGATGTGGGGGGGAAGGGGTGAGCAAGTGTTGGAGGCAGATGTTGTCATAGGCAACTCCGGGAATCTCAGCTCTAGGATTCTCTCTACAGGTAATCAAAACCTAATACCTGCTGCATTTTTGTGAGTAGCCTGCAGTCTCAGGAAAACAGGAAAGTTCTGGAGGATTATTTTTTTTTTCTCATCAACAAAATACTCAGAATCAATAAGATCGCCAACAGGTGGAAGTCCCTGTCAGAAGACCCACTTGTCAATAGGTTGGCAAAAAAACATCCTGCTTTCACTATTAGTTGCTGAGAACTTTCAATTTATGAATACAAAATACTGTAGACTTTGGCATTCACAGAATGATACAAGTAAAAGAATGTTTTTATATGAATTTCAAAACTCAGACCTAAATAGTGCTTAAAAAAGACATCTATTTTTCAGTTAGATTTTACATTCAATGTTATTTTGTAATAGTTTTAGGTGTGCAGCATAGTGATTAGACAATCATATACTTTACAAAGTGATCCACCTAACAT
>PVJN01033969.1:0-23074 GCA_004026805.1 Lasiurus borealis | reverse complement strand
TAAGAAACGAAGTCCAGAAGAATTGACAACTTAAGGAGAAACCTGACCCACTAAGTTTAGCATTAGCTAAACACTCACACAAAAAAAATCTCCCTAAAAGAAAATTGGCAGGTAATCCTTCATGTAGAGCAGTTGCAAAACATTAAAACTCCAAAGTAGGCTCAGACCGCAGGCTATCTCAACTCCTCAAGCACTTCTCGTTCTTGAGTACAAAAAAATCTGCACCAGCAAGAAGAGGAAGGATATGCTTGTCCCAAATGAAGAACTTTTGTGTCCCTTGTCAGGAGTGGCATTGGAGGACTGTAAAAGAGAATCCAAATCGGGTGCAGCCAAATAACTGATTAGGAAATGGGTCAAATAACTCATGCCTTATAAGATTTCCAGGGCTTATTATTTACTATCTCACTCCTGCTGTATACAATGTGTATTTTCTTTGAGTTTGTTAAGTTTAAGTCCAGATTGCAGTATTAAAGTATGTTTTAGATGTCCTTTATATGCCTATCAGACCAGGTACATTGGAGTTGACACTCTAGTTTGGTGGATAGAAGAGAAGAGCAATAAATAAAAAGTTACAAATTAGGATGTGTTCTGTAAAGTTAAGGTAATGTCAGAGAGTGGAAAGAAAGTGCAATAAAAGGAAAGGGCAGAAGGGTAGTCACAGAAAGCTTCTTGGAGCTGTAACTGGAAAAATAAAGCAAAGCCTATTATAGGGGAGAACAGAAAGGAAATGCAGTGCAAAGACCGTAAGGTAAGAAAGGATTTGTTACATGTGATTAGCTGGAGGCAAGTATAGAGGAAGTATAGTGAGAAGTTGAGCTAATGCTAGATTAAAAAGGCAGTTGAAACTCCTTTGATCCAGAGTTGTGTGTGCTATGGAAAGCATTTTGGGTTTAACTCCAAACACGAAAGGATGCCATTGGAAGTTTTGACACCAAAGAGTAGCATAATATGATGTACAAGATTGTTCCTAGCTGCTATGTAGAAAATGGATAGTGGTAGCAAGGGTGAAAGGGAGTCCATTCTAGCTCTCCATTTAGGTATTCTAGTATATAATGGCTATTAGGATTAGAGGAGTAGCTTTAGAGATGTAGAGAAGTTGGAATCAAAATAAATTTGGGATATAAAGGTAACATTTACATTGAGGTTCTCTATTACCACACAGTATCTAAATATGTTAATAAAAAGCATATTTGGAGATGTGGAGGTAAAAATCAAAGAGCTAGAAATGTTGGAAGTGAATATAATTTTTTAATAAACATTCAATATAACTTTCTTACAAAAATTGTAATATGTGTAAAGTGTGTGTTTAAGCTTTGCTGTGAGAAGATTAGAGGTTTGTGGTTTAGGTAGAGGGAGTCAAGGATTTTATTTTTTAAATAGAAAATAGTAATTATGGTGGTGGACTGGCATGACTAATAAGCAGAGAATGAAAATTTGATGGTATGTAGTGGACAAATGGTATAACTGAAGAAGCAAAATATTGAGAAGAGAACATATAGGTGTCAATAGTTAGAATTGCCTCTAATAAGAAAAAATATGCTTTCACTTGTATAGAAAAGAAGACTGAGAAGGTGAGTACAGGTGCAAAGAGGTTTGAATCTTTGTTGGAATAAAAATGAAGTAAGTTATCCCTGATGGTTTCTGTATTCACAATGGCTTACCGAATAATATCACCTGCTGAAAATGGGTAGAGTGAAGGAGTTTGAGATAACAGGAGAAAAATATGGTATTTTTACCTCGGAGGATGTAGAGATGAACTTGTTAGGGAAGCATAGTAGGATAGTTAGGTGGGCTTGACTGCTCTTTTGCAGTCTGTGATCATGAATTAAAGAAATCAGTCACTTAATTTCATTGTTTCTTAAGTTGCTTGAGTCTTTGCCCAAAGAACAAAATAATTTTGTTCTAACACGGTTCTCAACCTGTGGGTCGCGACCCCTTTGAGGGTCAAACGACCCTTTCACAGGGGTCGCCTAAGACTATTGGAAAAGACCTATTTCCCGTGGTCTTAGGAACCAACACACTGCTCCTCGGTGTAGCAAAATGTAGCAATGTAGTTTACTGTTAAATGAAGACTGTTGCCCATGGTACACCACGATTCAAGACAAAATTTCATTTATTTGTAATTAGAAATAAATACTTCATAAAATATAATTACATATTGTTTTTGTGATTAATCCCTATGCTTTAATTATGTTCAATTTGTAACAATGAAAATACATCCTGCATATCAGATATTTACATTACAGTTCATACCAGTAGCAAAATTACAGTTATGAAGTAGCAATGGAAATAATTTTATGGTTGAGGGTCACCACCACATGAGGACAAAATTTCATTTATTTGTAATTAGAAATAAATTTCATAATATATAATTACATATTGTTTTTGTAATTAATCCCTATGCTTTAATTATGTTCAATTTGTAACAATGAAAATATATCCTGCATATCAGATATTTACATTACAGTTCATAACAGTAGCAAAATTACAGTTATGAAGTAGCAACGGAAATAATTTTATGGTTGAGGGTCACCACCACATGAGGAGCTGTCTTAAAGGGTTGTAGCATTAGGAAGGTTGAGAACCACTGTTCTAACACAACCATGTCAAACTCAAAGGCTAAAATGGCTAAATAAGGTTTAAATTTATGTGGGCTGCAAAAAACAAAAGCCTCAATTTTCAATATGTTTCATAGAAACATGTTTATTTTGGTAGAGATATGCTGAATACAAAGGGCTGAAATAAATGAAGTAATTGATAACAAAATAATAGAACATTTTAATAAAAATATTTTTTCTTGAACATTAACTTATCAGACACTGAATAACTGCACAAATTAATAAGTGTAAAGCAAATAAACCTATTTTTCTTGTTCTCTGAAAGCCAAATGTTTCCTGTTGTGCACACCAAACAAGTCAGTCCAAAACTTAATGACATGGCAATCAGCTGCTAAAATATTTGCTGCTAGTATTAGTGGAAACACTAAATATCCTGCATGTAAGGCACGTAGGGGAAATCAATGCAACACAATTACAGTAATCAGTCATTAGCACACACTGTAGTTCATTAATAGTTATGTATAACAGGATATTGTAAAAATTAAGTTATGAAATTTTTATTAAAATGTTTTTTACATACCGTTATATTGGCTGGGCCACAAAAATATTCGTTGTGGGCCACAAGGGCCACGAGTTTGACATGCTTATTCTATTAGGTTTGGAATTTTTGTTGTAATTAAAAATTGGGGTGCTCAATAGGCTGACCAGAGGTCTCTGAGAGGCTGAAAACTTACTGCCAAGCTAAAGTGAGTTTGATGGATAAGAGGGGTGGACTGAGTAGGGTGTTCAAAAATTGATGTTTCACAGGTAGTCTCATAATCAGTCTTACATGGTCTGTTAGTCCAGAGTGTGAAATGAGATTCAATCTTTGGAGGTGATGAAGTTTAAATAAAGTGTTTTTCAATTCCATATGGTAAGGAGCTTGGAAGTCATCATTCAGTAGTGAGACTAAAATTTCTTGGATCTGTAAAAGAAGGGAGAACACAGGATAAACCTCTGCCTTAAAGGTTGAAGAGAAGAGCCTTAGCTGGTGTTCAGTGGTTAGAGCATCAGCCTGTGAACCCAAGGATTGTGGGTTCAATTCCCCATCAAGGGTACATACTGGGTTGGAGACTTGATCCCTGGTCAGGTCAGGGAGTATGTGGGAGGCAACCAATCTGTAAATCTCTCTGATATTGATGTTTTTCTCTCTTTCCCCTCTTCTCTCTCTTCTATTCTCTCTTAAAAAAAAAAAATATAGTAGAGAAAAGCATATACAGGGAGTCGGTCACATTTACCTGAATGAGAACAAGGAGCAACCACTGTGGAAGCCATTCTACAATAGAAAATCTGAAATGGAAATGAATTGCTAGAGGCCCAGTGCAGACAACTCTTAAGAATTAAAAATTTCAGGAGACCAAATCAAAGGGGGAGGGGCCCAATATTGTTATGTTTATCTCCAGGAGCTCAGCTGGTTCCCACAGTAAGTATCTGACCAAAGAATCCTTTCTGCTTCTAGCAGGAGGAGTGGGAATGCAACTATTTGAAATATTTCAGAGCATTCCGATCTAAACAAGACCTGCCCTCAGGGCGGGGATATTATCAGATCCTAACTGACCTAGGGGAAGGGAAATAATCGACTCTATCCTGCTCTAGCAATACTGTCTCATCTAAGGAGGCAGAAAAAGCTGAGAGGCACATTAGCACCCAGAAGCACAGTTTCACTAAATAGCTGAAACCTAATCATAGGATGAGAATGCTTCCCTCTTTACACACCTCCCTGCTGCTTCACTAAAGGCCTATAGAGAGCAGTCCCTTTTACACAATACAACATACCAAGCTATCAAGAAAAACATGACTCGGCATACCATAAAGAAGAAAACAAGAAAATCCCACAATTTGAAGAGATAGCAAGCATTAGAACTAGACATGGCAGGAATGTTGGAATTACCAGATCAGGAATTTAAAACAACTATGATTAATATACCAACAGCTCTAATGGATAATATCATGTAAGAACAAATGGGTAACATAAGCAGAGATGGAAATCCTAAGAACAACAAAAATGCTAGAGGTACAAAAACAAAAAACGACTAGCAAAAGAATAAAGAGATTACTATTAGATGGGTCACCTACACTAATAAAAGAAATATGCAAATTGACTGTACCTTCATGGTGCCCACCAGCCAATCAGGATTGAGTATGCAAATTAACCCAGTGGGTTAATTTCGTGTGCTGGCAGGAAGCAAAGACTAGGCTCTGGCCTGAGCAAAGACTGAAAAGGCTTGGCTTCTCCGCTGAGGCTGGAGCAGAAAAGCCAAGCCTTGCTTTGGCCAGAGCGAAGGAATGGGTCCCAGATGCTGGAGGAAAACTGGTGCCGGAAGCCAGGGAAAGGAAGGCCTATTGCATGAATCTTCGTGCAACAGGCCTTTAATCTACACATATTTTTGAAAGTCACTAACAATAACTACGTATAGTCTTGAAAAGGAAAAATATGGTAGTAAACCAGGAGCTAATATTGGCAATAAATAAGAGAATAACTAGAAATGGATGGCTATAGAGCAGTGGTCGGCAAACTGCGGCTCAAGAGCCATGGTTTGCCACTCTGTTGACTAATGAGTTTGAGGCTAGTCCATTGGTCAGCAAACATCATGGTTTGTCGCTCTGTTGATTAATGAGTTTGCCGACCACTGGGATAGGGGCTTAATCACAAGGTACAACAACAGCCTGTAATTATTGGAATCGAGAGTCTAGTCCAGTGGTCGGCAAACTCATTAGTCAACAGAGTGGCAAATTGCAGCTCACGAGCCATGATTTGCTGACCACTGCTATAGAGAACTGGACAGTGGTCAAGCTGATGATGGAACTTATGATCTTGAAGACAAGGAGGACATAGACCCCAGATCCTGACCCTAAGATTTGTATTATAGGAGCAAAGAAAGTCTTCAATTGAAAAGAATAGTATGGTTAAATCATTACCAGTAAAAAACACCAGACTCAGTGAATGCTAAGAATACAGGCTTTTAACTTGACAGATTTTATTTAACAACTATTTTGAACATCAGTGTATCATGCCATCTGTTTTAGGATTTTTGAGATCTGTAATCAACAACAAAATTCTGCATTTTTTAGAACTTCTATTTCTGAGGGAAACCAGAAAATAATGTTATATCTGCTAGTGATAAGTGCTATGAAGAAAAGATATATACACTGATGGGGATAGAGTGCGATGGGAATGGTATTTTAAACAGGGTCATAGAGAGCTTCTCTGATAAGGTAATGGAACTGTGAACCTACAACTGAAGAAAGTGAAGAAAAGAGACTTGCAAATATTTGGCAGGGGCAAGGACTAAAGCCTTAAGTCCAGAGTATGCTTATTATGTTTTTGGAACAGCAGGAAATCTAATGGAACTTCAGTAGAATGAGCATTCACCAGTTTTTTATTTTGTTTGTTATGCTAATTTTTGTATTGAAGTAAGAATGTTCATTTCATTAGAAACTTTTCTATCTCATTTTGTATTTTAAATTCTCCATAGATCTTGATTTTTAAACCTGAAATTTGAAGTATATGGATACTTGGTATAAACAGTTACAATAAGGCATAAATGCTTTTCTAAGAATTTTTTAATCAATTGATTTTAGGATTTATTAATATTATTTGCTATTTTGGATCACCTATCTTTTCCTCTGACTAGTTTAAATTTTAAATAGAGATATAAGTAAAAGTTAATGTGAAACTGTCTCATAAGTATCACTAATAAAATTTCCAGTGGAAATAGTAGATGAGCCTGCATGATTCATCTGAAATAATTAGCCAAGACAAAAGGATATATTAGAATAAAAAGGAAAATAAATATAAGTACTTTAAATTCGATGTCCTCTGGCTCTTTATCATTAAGTTAACATCTAGTTTTAAATGTT
The DNA here is from genome assembly GCA_004026805.1 of Lasiurus borealis. Classification (NCBI taxonomy): domain Eukaryota; kingdom Metazoa; phylum Chordata; class Mammalia; order Chiroptera; family Vespertilionidae; genus Lasiurus; species Lasiurus borealis. The sequence continues at coordinate 16,616 of PVJN01033969.1, read as the reverse complement.
GATACATTAATGAATAAAGCTGATTAGACATTTTCAAAACTGTTTAAACTTATTTTTAAAAAATATATAGGACAGAAAGTGTAGTCTAGTAGAATTTCTACAAGGAGAACATTAGCAACAGTATTCTGCCTGTTTTTTATTCTTTCATTTCTTTCTTATTCCCCCATCCCCAAATCCACTCTCAACATACAATCAGAGGGAGGTTTTATCTAAATTTTGTTGTTGTTGTTCTTCATCTGAGGATATTTTCCCCTTTGATTTTTTGAGAGAGTAGAAGAGGGGGTGTAGAGAAACACATTGATTGGTTGCTTCCCACATATGCCTTGACCCTGCCCAGGATGGAACATGTAACCCAGGTACATGCCCATGTCTGGATATTGAACCCACGACCCACTGATGTGAGGGCCAAGGCTCTATCCACTGAGCAGTACCAGTCAGGGACCAGAGGAGTCTTTAAAAACATAACACAGCCGAGACCAGTTTGGCTCAGTGGATAGAGCATCAGCCTGCGGACTGAAAGGTCCCAGGTTCAATTCCAGTCGGGGGCATGTACCTTGCTTGCGGGCACATCTTCAGTATGGAGTGTGCAGGAGGCGGCTGATTGATGTCTCTCATCGATGTTTCTGACTTTTTTTTTAAACATAAATTCGTATTGCTCCATGTTGAACACCCTTTCATGGAAAATCTAACCTCTTTTCCATGGTCCTTCAAGAGCCTACATAACCCCACGTTAGCTCTCCAAAGTCTTATCCTCATCTTCCTCCCCCACTCATTGTGTTTCACACTTGGCCTCCTTTCTGTCCTCAAGCTACCCAAATTCTTTTCCACTTGCAGGCTTTTGCTCTGGTCGTTTCTAGGCCTGGAATGCTTCTCAGCTCTTCTCATATAGCTTATTCCTCATCTGTCAGGTCTCAGACCATATGTCACTTCCTCAGAGTCTTTCTAAATAACCTTGTGTAAGGAGGCCTTCCTCAGTTACTTTTTTTAGTTTCTTGTTTATTCTCTTCACAATTGTGATAATGATTTGCAGTTACCTCATTTCACTGATGTTACTTGTCTATTGTCTTCTCTTACTAGAAATCTATGATAATAAAAGCATAATATGCAAATCAACCACATGGCCGAACAGTGGAACGATTGTCCAAATGACCTTTCCGAAGAAGCCAGGCTACGAAAGGCCTACTCTTTTTATTATTATTATTATTATTAATTTTTTATACATATCTCCCCATTGCCCCCCCTTCCCTCCCAGGCATAACCCAACCCCCCAGTGTCTATGTTCATTGGTTATGCTTATATGCATGCATACAAGTCCTTTGATCTCTTATCTACCTCACCTAACTTTAATCTTCCTGCTGTAATTTCACAGTCTGTTTGAAGCTTTACTGTCTCTGTATCTATCCTTTTGTTCATCAATTTATAATGTTCTTTATTATCCACAAATGAGTGAGATCATGTGATGCTTCTCCTTCATTGACTGGCTTATTTCACTAAGCATAAGGCTCTCCAGTTCCAACCAGGTTGCTGCAAATGGTAAGAATTCCTTCTTCTTAATGGCAGCATAGAATTCCATTGTGTAGATGTACCACAGTTTTCTGATCCACTCATCTGCTGACGGGCACCTAGGGTGTTTCCAAATTGTAGCTATTGTAAATTGTGCTGCTATGAACATAGGGGTGCATAAATCCTGGTGTTTGTAATTTCTTAGGATAAATTCCTAAGAGTGGGATTACAGGGTCAAATGGGAGATCCATTTTTAGTTTTTTGAGGAAACTCCATACTGTTCTCCACAGTGGCTGCACCAGTCTGCATTCCCACCAACAGTTCACAAGGGTTCCTTTTTCTCCGCATCCTTGCCAACACTTGTCGTTTGTTGATTTGTTGATGATTGCCATTCTGACTGGTGTAAGATGGTATCACATTGTCGTTTTGATTTGCATCTCTCGGATGATTAATGACTTTGAACATTTTTTCATGTGTCTCTTGAAAGGCCTACTCTTGCACTAATTTCTTGCATTGGGCCTCTAGTAGAAAATAAGTTCCCTCATAAACCTTTTTTCTCTGGATGTTGTATGTGTCTTTTTGAAACTAGGAACTGTTGCAGCTCATTCACCCCCACAGGAGAAGCAGTCTAAGGTAGGGACCATTACACAAGGGAGAAGAGAACTGTGGGATGACAGACAAATGAATCTAGGGCCACTGAATGAAGCTGACCTTGGTTCATCATCAGCTCTGGCTCCCAATTGTGGAAATGATTGCATTTCTTGTAGTAATCCCAGCTGAGATTGAAATTACTAGAAGTTGAGGTATCCTGACAAAATCCTACTCTTTCTTAACAAAAATCAGATATTCTCTAAGATATTACTACATATTATTTAGAAAAATGAAACTTACTTGTATAACAGCTTTATTTTTTTAATATATTTTTAATTATTTCACAGACGAAGGTAGAGGGGGAGAGACATAGAAGCTTCAATGATGAGAAAGAATCATTGATCAGCTGCTTCCATATCCCTTATTAAGGATTGATCCCACAACCTAGGCATATGCCCCAACCCAGAATTGCACTGTGACCTCCTAGTTGATAGATTGACACTCAACCACTGGGCCACACCAGGTGGGCAATAAACAGCTTAAAATAATGGAAAAGTGTTTGCCTCTAGGAAATTAAGACCAAAGATGAAGAGAAGAGAGATGAGGCACAGGCTATTCTTTTTAATTATTAGCCTTTCAAACTATTTGATTTCTTAACCATGTATTTTAATTATTTAGACTTTTCAAAATAACCTAATGAAATAAATTTTAAATTCAGTCCATTTTTAAATATTTCTTTAATTACTATTTAATACAAGCAATTGAAAAATTGAAATATTTTATTTCTAGATGTAGAAAATGGTAGTCAAAGAGGGATAGATGGAATAGACATAGAAAGAAACACAGGGTCTTATAGGATAAAAAGTTTAGAGGATTTTGTAGGTTTTTTGAAATGCCCAATGGCTAATATTTTAAGTGTATCTAGTATACTACAGAAATCTTGAATAACCAAAAAAATACTGAATGCTTATTTTAAAGAATATTGTTTCTTAAAAATGAAATGAACTTTTTATACATATGGTTTTCATAGTCTGTTTCTATGTGGTAAGAATAAGCTTTTCCTAGATTGATATTGATAGTATGGTGTGTCTAAGTAATATTATGACTCTAATAGAGGCCTGGTACATGAAATTCATGCACGGAGGAGGGGTCCTCTCAGCCCAGCCTGTACCCTCTCCAATCCGGGACCCTGCAGGGGATGTCTGACTGCTGATTTAGGCCCATCGGACCTAAACCGGCAGTCGAACATCCCTCTCACAATCCAGGACTGCTAGCTCCTAACTGCTCATTTGCCTGCCAGCCTGATTACCCCTAACTGCCCCCGCCTCTCGCCGGCCTAGTTGCCTCCAACTGCCACCGCTCTCCTCCCCCACACCCAGGCCGGCCTGGTCACCCCATATAGCCTGCTGTTCAGTCATTTGATCATCCCTCACTAATGCCCCTGCCAACCTTGTCGGCCCACGCAGTTTGTGTTTAGTTGTTCATCCAGTTGTTTCAATCGTGGTGGCCCCTGGATTTTTATATATTAAGATGTTTCACTTGTAGAATACTTCCCTGTTTCAATGTGAAGCATATTTATTACTCCCTGACCAGGCAGTGTGATTCATTGGTTGAGCATTGACCCATGAACCAGGTGGTCACTGGGTTTCAGGCTCAATCCCGAGTAGGGGATGTGCAAGAGACAGCTGATTGATAAGTCTCATCTTTGATGTTTCTATCTCTTTTTCCTTCTCCCTTCCTCTCTGAAAAAAAAATAAAAATAAAAATTAAAACCTTTAAGCCGAAACAGGTTTGGCTCAGTGGATAGAGAGCATCAGCCTGCAGACTGAAGGGTCCCGGGTTCGATTCCGGTCAAGGGCATGTATCTTGGATGCGGGCACATCCCCAGTGCGGGGTGTGCAGGAGGAAGCTGATGTCTCTCATCAATGTTTCTAACTCTCTATCTCTCTCCCTTCCTCCCTGTAAAAAATCAATAAAAATATATTTAAAAAATTAAAATAAAAACATTTAAAACAATTTATTACTCTGCAACAGATTTTCACGGTGTCCTCATGTCTACTATGTATAAAATTCCAGATATATGCTTGATACTCTCCTTATTACAGATTTACTTTGCAGGTTTTCTCATCCAGATTTCAAATATCATCAGATATATAATGTATAGTGTTTCAGTATTTTCCACAACTACTTAATTTTTATTCAGGATAAATAATTGGAGACATGTTAGTAATTTTTTTCATTACACAAAAACACCCAGGTGAGGGGAAAGTGATAGCTGAAATCCAGCTTGTGTCCACTTACTGTGTAGTGTGAAATTGGCTACAAGGAAGAAAGAGCACAGTTTGTAATTCATACAAAGTTTTTATATGCTGTATTAGAGTATATTAGTGGTTACTAAAGTTCTACAGGGAAATAAAAACAGCAATAGGAGAGGTTCATAGACTATATAATTAATTATAACTGAGATTTTTGGAGCACCCATTTTTGGGCTAGACACTGAGATCACAGTAATGAGGACATCATTGGGCCCATATGAGTAGAGGGACCATGAGCCTGTTTGCATAGGACTACCCCAGTTTGTATCTGTTTTCCCATTGACCCATCTGGTTAGTGTTCCCTCCCTTTCACTCTCAAATGTGTACCAGCTTGGGCAGTAAATTATGTTGTCACCACAAAAAGAGAAAAATGTTCAGACCAGGGTACAAAATCATGGGTAAGTGAAAAACCATGATGATCTCTGGATTGGCCTGGCAGGGAGGGTTTTTGGGGGGAGAAGGGAGGGAATGGCATGAAATGGAAATATGACTGATATGATAGGGTGTCAGCTGGTGAAAGGCCTTATACACCACTTTTAAGGACTTTTTATTTGTAATTAAGGTATTGGGGATACACAGGACAGTTATCAGAGAGAACAAGATGGTAGTGTAGGTAAACACCAGTACTCGCCGCCTTTCACAACCACATCAAAATTACAACTAAAGTACAGAGCAACCATCATTCAGAACTGTGTGAAATTTTGCCGAATGTTAGTATTACAACTAGAAAAGTAAAGAAGAAAGCACATGGAGACTACCAGGAGGGATAAAAGCACTGAACAGGCTGGTCCGACACCCATGCGTGGCATGTTTTTTAGTTGCGAGGCGTATCTAGGCTGTGGAGACCTCCTGAGAGGAGCAAGGGGTCCCAGCCCCACACCAGACTCCTCAGCCCAGGCTTCCAGAGCTGAGAAAAGAAACTCCTGTAACTTTTGAGTGGTAAAACCCAGCAGAGACTGTGGCTGAGTGATACAGAGGCTGCTGGAGTCCCAAGCTGGCACGTGGTCTTACTCAGACTTGTTCCCTCTGAGCTCCAGCATTGGGGTAGCAGCTTGGGGTATCCAGGGACATACCGGGACAAAAGTGCTCACAGAGGTCATTGTTCCAATGCTGAGACCTCCCCCTACCTCTGTCACAGAGGTGTCTGGCAGGCACTGTATCTATTTCCATCATCCTGTTGCACACTTCCCTCCATCTTAGCAACTTTCTGAGATCCACCTCATCCAGTTTGCAGCCCTATCCAACCTGTTTGCAGCAGCTTTTCCCTATGAATGGCCTGTCCTGGCTCAGACTTCAGACTTTCCTATAATGACTCAAACAAGCAGTAGCTATTTATAGCCCTGTTCCTGTCAATAAGAGGCCCCAGACCTGACACTAGCAGCATCCTGTCTTGTTTCACAACTTGGCTTCTCCTGGGCACTGGCAAGCCCAACACAAATAGCAGCCATCTGCAGATAGTTCTGTATTTTCTGATGGGTGTTCCCAAGCAGGGCACAGGCAGTGGCTGACTTTGCACCTCTAGGAAGGGAGGAGGTATCCCAGAGCCAGTGCACTCGGTGGACTGCTTCAGATCATGCCAAATTACAATACTTCATATCCACAAGTGACAATCCCCTACCTGGTGGAAGAAATAGACTTACAAAAGAATCTTAAAAGGAAAAAGAGGGGCCGAAACTGGTTTGGCTCAGTGGATAGAGCATCAGACTGCGGACTGAAAGGTACCGGGTTTGATTCTGGTCAGGGGCACTTTCATTGGTTGCGGGCACATCCCCAGTAGGAGGTGTGCAAGAGGCAGCTGGTCAATGTCTCATCGATGTTTCTAACTCTCTATCCCTCTCCTCCCTTCCTCTCTGTGAAAAATCAATAAAATACATATTTAAAAAAAAAAGGAGAAAGAGGAGAGCAATTAGTTATGCCCATACAATTTTCAGATGATTTTTCAACAGATACTTTGTAGGCCAAAGGGAGTGGCAAGAAATTTCAGGGTGATGAATAGCAAAGACTTAACAACCAAGATTACTCTACCCAGCAAAGCTAGCATTTAGAATTGAAGGTTAAAGAGCTTCACAGACAAGAAAAAGCTAAAGGAGTTCATACCACCAAACCAGTATTTCTAGTACATGAAATATTGAGTATTGAAGAAGAAGCGATGAAAAAATATGAATAATAAAATGACAATAAATACATAGCTATCAACAATTAAATATAAAAATGAAAATAAATGAAAAGGAATCTAATGAACAAAATAAAGTAATGAATAGCCCTAGCCCAGTTGTCAACAAACTGTGGCTTGTGAGCCACATGCAGCTCTTTGGTTCCTTGAGTGTGGCTCTTCCACAAAATACCACAGCCTGGACAAGTCTATTTTGAAGAAGTGGCATAAGAAGTTTAAAAATGTTGACTCAAAAGAAATTTCAATCATTGTATTGTTGATATTTGGCTCTGTTGACTAATGAGTTTGCCAACTACTGCCCTAGCCGGTTTGGCTCAGTGGATAGAGCATTGGCCCATAGACTGAAGGGTTCTGGGTTCAGTTCTGGTCAAGGGCACATAATCTGGTTGCAGGCTCAATCCCTGGCCCTGGACAAGGTATGTGCAGGAGGCAACTAATCAATGTATCCTTCTCACATCAGTGTTCCTCTCTCTCTCTCTGGACCTCCCCCTACCATTATCTCGAAAAAAAAAAAAAAGAAAAAGAAAAGGGGAAAAAAATATCCTTGGTGAGGAGTAACAAATCACACAAACACACACACACACAAACTGATGAATAAAATAGAACCAGAGGCACAGAAACATGGACTAGACTGACAAATCTCAGAGGGAAGGGGAGTTTGTGACGGGAAGAGATTAACCAAAGAACATATGCAAATATGCATCACCTATGGACACCAATAGAGTGATGAAGGTCTGAGGCAGAGCTGGAACCTTGTGGAAGGGGATAATTGGGGGGATGGGACATCTGTAATACTCTCAATAATAAAAGACTAAAAAAATAAAGATGCTAGCAAGAGATTTAAACACACACACACACACACACACACACACACACACACACACATATGGGACTGATGGTGGTTTGGTGTCAGGTAAACGATATGACCAAATCTGTTAAAAAGAGCAAAAGAAAATTTCCCCACCTGTCTCACCGCCCTATATACATAAGGGGCTATGAAGGAGAGCATCATGTCCTTTGTGAACACACTTATAACTGAGCTCTGCTTAATCTTAAATTCACAGTACCCTTAGAATGAATAACCTACTCCATTCCATGTGTAAAACACACTGCTGTCATTGGCATGCTGAGTCACTAAATGCTTATAGGTGGTAAACTACTCTAGGATAATCTACATTACTGCTCCTATAATTTGAAATATATATTTTAAAAATTACATATTCTTAAATCTGTTAATGCTATTTGTACTTGGCATTGCCATTATGTAGTTGAAAAAATATGTAAACTGATGAACTGAGAAAGCAAACAGGTGTTTCTATGAAAATGTAAAAAGCTGAAAAACTGAAAGGTAACTGGCTAAAAATATTCAGATAATGAGATATGGGTGAGACAACTATAAAAAACAAGAGAAAAAGGAAAATAGCATAAACACCCAGAAGGTTCTGTGCTCAAATAGCTATATACTAGGTATTTGAAGCCACATTAATATGCTGTCGTAAAGAGACAGGTCAAGTCTGGCATCTGCAATTAGGACTACTATTTGGTTAGGCTTGCAGTAGTCTATGGTCATTCACGTTTTTGCAGAGGGCACACAGGTAAATTAAATGGTGATATAATAAGGACCATTTATTAGGGTTCTCCAAAAATTGAACCAATAGGATATGTATAAAAAGAAATTTTATTTATTTAGATTAAAAATGGTGGCAGAGTAAGTGGATGCTGCATGGACATGCTCCCAGGAACAAACTGGTATTACAATTAAATACAGAAAAACATCCTGAATAATCAATAGAAAACTCACAGGAGAGAACCCTGATACCTGAGGACTGGAAGTGGAGACCACATAGAGACTGGTAGGAGGGGCGGAGGCGGGGAAGGGCCAGGCACCCACAAACAGCAATCTCAAGTGTAGGGGGTTGCCACTGAGAACACTGAGAACACTGGGATATAATCCCCAAGCTGAGCCCACTAAAACTGAGGAGGGTACCCACATGACTTCTGGCTGTGAAAAGCATCAGGCTGCTGTCTGTCAAGGAGTAACAGCTGAAAACTCAGGCACCTCCTTAAAGGAACAACACACAAAATTCCCTGTGTCTGGCAGAGGGAAGATGAAATGGACTGGAGCTGTGAGAGCAGAAGCCAGGACTGGGTATTCAGGATAGAGCCCAGAAGGCAGACACCCCAAGTTTCCTGGGCTGAGTTATTCCCTCACACAAGTGGAGGACATCTTTCCCACATAGACATTTTTGTTGCCTTGGGGAGGGGAGACAGTTGACACACCCTATTGGGAAACACCTTGTCGTGAGGCCACTTAGGAGATTAAAAATAATAATTAGCCTTCAGGCAGAAGCTACAGCCTCACCCTGTTGATTAAAAAAAAAACAAAAAAAAACCCTGGCAACACCTTAGGATGATTGCATGGGGAATGATTCAAGTCAGAATCCTATCAGTCTGTAGGCAGAGGTGGTCTCTGGAATCTTTGAGTGTATGCTTGATCTAATTAGAAACAGCCTTTAACACTGTCCTGCACTAGAGATTGAGAGGTGTAGAGGGTCTACCTAATACATAGTTACAAATCCAAAAAGAAAGCCAAAATGAGGAAATAACCCTCAAATGAAAGAACTAGAAAATTCTCCAGAAGAAAAGATAAATGAAGCAGAGATAAGAATCTATTTTTTTATTTATTTAAATTTGTATTTAATGTTGAAAGTACAGATGCTTCCCATTTTATCCCCCATTGATCTCCTCTACTCTGCACCCAGCCCCCTGCTTCAGTCCTACTGCCCTATTATCTGTGTCTATGGATTATGCATATATGTTTTTTGGTTTATCTCTTTCCACCCTCTCCCCTCCCCATCCTCTGAGATTCCTTTGGCTAATTCAGTAATAGCAACTAAGAAGTCTCAAGATCTGTAGTTGGCAAGCCAATAGTATAGTTCCCATTCTAGTCGAAAGACCTGAGAACGAAAAAAGCTGATGGCTTAATTTTCAGTCAAATCTTGAGTCTGAAGCCAGGAGAAAACTGATGTCTCACCTGGAAGATAGGCAGAGAGGGCAAATTCTCCCTTACTTTTTGTTCTATCCATACCTTCATCAGAAGCCCATCCACATTGGGGAGGACAATCTGCTCAGTCTACCATTCAAATGCTAGCCTTATACAGAAACACCCTCTGAGACACACCCAGAATGTTTAACCAAATATCTGAGCACCCTGTGAATCAGTCGAGTTGGCACATAAAACTAACCATTACAGACCACTACCCAGGCATCCTTGTGATCCTTAAGAGTGGCAATAATCTCCACCATTGCCACTCAAAATATATGATATATTACTTTTGGTTTATTTTGTCTGAAGGGGGCTGGTTATCAGTTACCAAGACTTCTATTTGGACTTCCTCACCACAGCAGCTCCTATTTCATAGGGTAAAACCCAATGTGGGGATTACTCCAACTTCCAAGTATGTCAATCTTAATTGTAACCTCAGGAACTGAGAAAATGACCCCTAGATGTTTCCATGAACCCAGTGTAGCCACTGTGAGCCAGGATTTGGACAGGACTATGTATACTCCTATTCTTAACTGGGAAAGCCAAGATGATACTCTGAGTCTCCACATATCAACCTCAACTCAGGGCCTGTGTCTAATTTTCCCTGAAGTGTCTGGATATTCTCCTGTTCTCAGGGCACGGTTAACTCAGAAATTGGCCTCCGTTTCTTCTATACTTGTCATAGTGTCGTGGGGACCTTTCCTCAAGGAAGGGCTACCTCTACAGTTAACAGATTCTGAGCCTGAAAAATTGGCTCAATACTGGGAATAGGTAAAAGGGATCATGACACTTTTTACTGTAGTGACCATTCTCTGTGGCCTTGTTCAGAAGTGCTTTCTGCTGTGCTAGCTTTTAATAAGAAATGTGGGCAACCTCTGTAGGCTCTGAGTATTCAGAGGATCTCAGGAGCCAAAATCTTTGGGAGCATACATACCTACAGCTGTCCTCATCTCAGATGTCAAGGTTCCAGATTTTCAACAAATTACTTATTTTGGACTTCCAACTGGTTTTGAAGCTTCTTGATGGTTGTTAAGTTCCAAATTTGATGTTCAGGTTTCCATCCCCTCCCCAGGGTAGGACATAAGGGCTTCTTTGGGGGCTCCTAAATAAGCCATCTGACCTACACAGTGAGTTTTCACTTGTTAACTGCTTGCAGTTTTTCATTAACCTTCTATAGACCACAGTGCAACTTAATAATAGCTTGTATCCATTGTTCATACATCTATGCACACTTTTGAACTGCCTGCATTTTTGCCCCAGCTAAGGCTTTCCTCTGCATCAGGATATTCTCCCAAGTCATAGATGGTGAAAGTTTTAGTAACCAGTCACCACATTCTACCCATGTACCAAATACCACATGTGCTAAGAGGATCATTGACAGTTCTGATGAAGTGGGGCAGGACTGACCTAATTTCCCAAACCCACATCTTACCACCTGCTTTCTCAGACTGCTCTTTTTACTGAATCTATCACTTTTCCAAGCAACAGAAAATGACATGCAATTAGGACTACAAAAGTCTTCTGGGCTGAAACCAGTTTGGCTCAGTGGATAGAGTATCGGCCTGTGGACTGAAAGGTCCCAGGTTCAATTATGGTCAAGGGCATGTACCTTGGTTGCAGGCACATCCCCAGTAGGGAGCGTGCAGGAGGCAGCTGATCGATGTCTCTCTCTCATCGATGTTTCTAACTCTCTATCCCTCTCCCTTCCTCTCTGTGAAAAATCAATAAAATATACTAAAAAAAAAGTCTTCGGGGGGGAAAAAAAGAAAAAGGAGGAGAAAGTAAGATTGGAAAGGAAGAGATTCAGAAGTAGCACAGATCTGGTAATAGCTCAGCCAACACAGAGTGGGGTTATGGAGCAAATGCTGCCCTCGGAAATCCTACATGGGGCAGAAATGGCTAGGCCCTATTACCATCCTCATGCTCAGTCATTGGAAGAGGGCTGCCAAGGGAGAGGTCACCTCAAATGGAATGCTATAGCAGATCTTGAAAATGCTGCAGAGGGAGGCAGTTAGCTTAATAACACTCATTGCAGCCGAATGAGCGAGTTCTATCTTTTATTTTAATATTTTATTGACTTTTTTTTTTTGAGAGAGAGAGAAGGGAGAGTGATAGTGAGTTAGAAACATCAATGGGAGAGAAACATCGATCAGCTGCCTCCTGCACATCTCCTACTGGGGATGTGTCCACCACCAAAGTATATGCCCTTGACTGGATTCGAACCTGGTACCTTTCAGTCTGCAGGCGGACACTCTATCCACTGAGCCAAACCAGTTAGGGTGGCAAATTCTATCTTAAAGGAATGCCTAAGTAGTGCACTTCTCTGCTGATCTAGTCCAAGAAGGCTCAGGGAGTGCCAACATCTAGTAAGAGAAGAACTTGATCGTAAGAAAGGCTGAAATACGGAGGAAGAGGACTGGTTGAAAGTTGCTGAGAAAGTAGTTTCCCCCAACTCCTTATCATTAGGCAAAGGCAAACTGCAAACTGGAGTTTTATTGTAATATAGCCATGCCCATCTGTTTACATATACCTATGGCTGCTTTCTTGCTACAACAGAGTTGAGCAAATAGTATTTACTACCTGGCCCTATACAGAAAAGTTTGCTTACTCCTGATCTATGCTCTTGAGGTTATCTACACCTTTGCATTTCTATGTTACAACTACTATGAAATGGTGTTGTGCTGCATGTCTCTTCCCAACGCTGCATTCAGGGGAATTGCTTTGGTAACTTGAAATTGGCTGTGATGGGAAAATTTTTACCACAGAAATAAGCAAATGCCAGAATTCAGGACTTCGCCCCCTCCCCCCCTCTCCTCCCACTCCCCATAGCTTCTTCTTGTCAAACATTTGTCAGCAGCATTTATTGCTGTGTGGTAAGTGCTGTGATTTGAATTGTATCCACCCCTAGCACCTCAGAATGTGACTACATTAGATAAGATCTTTAAAGGATAAGTAAGTTAACATGAGGTCATTAGGGTGAGCCCTAATGGAGTTTGACTGGTGTCCTTATTAGAATAAATTTGGAAACAGGTACAAAAGGAAGACCATGTGAAGACTCAGGGAGAAGACAGCCATTGGCAAGCCAAGAAAGGAGAGAAGCTTCAGAAGAAAATACTGCTGACACCTTGATCCTGGGCTTCTAGCATTACAGAACTCAGGAATAAATTTCTTGCTATTTAAATCACCCAGTCTGCAGTATATTGTTATGGCAGCCATAGAAAATTATAACATAATAAGTGACACAGGGAAATATCTACAGAAGTAATTTTATTGAAAAGAATTTCAAAGAGCTTTGATCGAGTGACTATCTGTACCCCACTCTTTTTACCCAACCACATTTTGGTGTTTGGTCTAATTAGCATATTAGCTCTTTATTATATAGGATGACTTATTTCTCAATTTTAAAAGAAATTAAATAAATGAAGTAAGGGGTACATAGGAGTAAGGAGATCCATGTTGCAATTTTGAAATTCTGATTTATGATGCTCAGAATAAAACAACAACCAAAAAAAAACAACAAAAAACAAGTAATGAAATTTAAATTAAATACCTAATAAAACCGTTAGTTGTCAGGAGACAGATATTTGGGAGACATTCTTGAACTTTGAGATTTTGGCAAATATATACAGTATGTATATATGTAAAACAGAAGTTTCTTTGCTACTTTTTCAGAAGAAAACAAGTGGTTAGATACCTTTGCTCCTTCAAGGCATTTAAAATTTTTTTTATACTTTGTAAGTATAACACTTACATTTAATGACGTGAATTCATGATGCCTAATATGTTGCATATTATTTCTTTGGATAAACTTCTTGCTGCAGTGATAGCCATGGTATTTCTTGTAAAAATGTACAGTGTTTGATCAAACTCATATAAAGGTAGTATTTTAATATATTTACCTCCTTTCTAAGTAAATGAATATTGGGAGAAAGAGTAAGAATGTTATGTTAGTTTAAAATAAAAATGCTTTGTATTGGGTTTATTTCTTATCTTCATCATATAATTAACAGGAGAGGGCAGTCATAGCCTACTTTTAAGAATTCTGTAGCTTACATATATTTCAGTGGCAAAGTCTTATAATTCTGCTTTAAAAGCACTTCCTTCAGTAACATGCTACATGCTATTTAAAATCATTGCTGATGAATGATTTATACTTCTGATGTATCCGTTAGAGTATGAAGGGTCCTTAGTAAATGTCTAACCTCTCATTTTATAGGTAAGAAAATAAAAACCTAAGGAGTTTATGTGATGTATCCAAGATTATCTAGCCACTTGATGGCAGAGTTTGTTTAAATTTGTTCTAATTGTGCACTGACCCCCCGTTCTCCCACCCCCACCCCCTGTACACACACACACACACACACATACACACACACACACACACACACGTGAACCTGTCGTGGATGCTATGATACATAGATTCCAACCCTTTAAGGACTGAGACACTCATGCTACATCTACCTACAGTGTAGGTTGCTAAATGCTCATAACTATACTCTTTTGTGGAAATGGATTTTGACCTAAAAAAGCTACTGCATCACCCTCTCTGTCAATGTGAGGCTAAGAAGACTTGGTCCCCTTGCCGTAATTCAGAACTTCTTTGAAAAACTTCAGGGCTCTAATAGGTCCATGAAGGCTTCTGTTACAACTTCATCTCCCTCTGTCTAATCTTACCTCTCACAAATCCTCTTTTCAAGAGTAACTACCACCCCCATCCAGCATGCCTCTTACATGCAGATCTCAGAGTTTGTTTCCCAGGATTCTACCCTGCAACAGAAAGCATATATGTGTACATGAAAATAAGAGAAGAGAAAGAAATAAATTTGAGTGAGCCGATTAATTTTTGCTATCACATATGGCATAATGATGGGGAAAGAACAAGAAAACACCCAGAAGGCCTGGATATCAAATTCATTTTCTTAAGTACCACTGATCCTATTTTATATATAGTCCTTTTACTGCATTATCTTCTCCCATTTACCCCTTGATTTTAAATTACCTCATCTTTCCATCCTTCACTCTCTTTCCTTTGTATGATGCCTTTGCATTCAAATTAAGCCTTTGAAATTAATTAGCACTTACACACAAATGGATTCCTAAATCTTTAACCTTTCTGAGATCTAGATGAGTATTTCCAAAGGCCTTTTTAATTTCTCAATTTGAATTTTCTACAAACACTTCAAAGTCATTGTGCTCAAACTTATTTATAAAGGTAATGAGTCTATGGGGTAACAACTATTCCCCCATGAGTCTCCATCTCTTTTTAATACAGTCACTATCTTACCAGTTCCCCAAAGTAAAGTACCTTAATCATTGTTATTCTTCCTCTAGAGTACCATACTAACAATTAGTCACCAAGTCTTAAAAAGTCTTATCAGAAATATGTCTCAAATAATTTTTTTTCTCAGCTTTATTCAGGCCCTCACAATTTATAACCTACCTAACATATCTAATTTTATTTATTTAACCATCCTCCTATTTTTTATTTCAGTCTAACTCACCATGTGCTAATTACCTGTATGCCTGTAAAAGAAACTACCCAATGGTATTTACAGAAACAGTTCTAGGCCAACTTGTTATATATATCCTGAGTCCTCATTCCACTTTCTCTATTTCATAAACTTAGCAATTATGTCTAAGTTCTGCATCTGAAATCTTGCACCTTGGAATTCTGACTTGGCTTTCTATTTTCTGGGCCTGTGCTGGTAATGTAGTCACCATCATCAGTCATATGCCCAATACTCAACAGCCCGGGCAGCTTAGCATCCAATACTACGTGGGAATAATGGACATTTTTGCTGCTCACTATTGATTCTAGAAGTATTCTTTCCTTAAAGATACATGCAAAAATGCACTTAAACTTGATTTTAGAGAGAGGAAAGGAGGGAGAGAAATGATTTGTTGTTTCACTTATTTATGCATTTATTGTTGATTCCTTATAACCATGAATCAAATCCACAACTTTGGGGTATCAGGACAATGCTCAGCTATCTGAACAGGGCTCAAAAAATACACTTTAAATAAGTAATTTTTTTTCTATACTAATAAAAGGAAAACATGCAAATTAAACATCACTCCGCTATGCCAAGCCATGCCCACCAGCCAATCAGGAGCAAGTGTACAAATTAACTCAACCAAGATGGCGGCTGGCCACAAAGCTGAAGCAAGCAGGAGGTTGGGTTGCATTGGCAATGGAGGAAACCAAGGTTCCTGCCTGCCCTGGCCAGTCCTGGCCTCTGCTCAAGGGTACAAAGTTTCAATTATAGATGATAAATAAATCCTAGATACTTGCTTTCAGCAGGCCATGGCCTCCACTCAAGGAGGTGCTGAAAAAGAAAAAGAAAAAAGGGAGAGGTTATGCCAAAACCAGTATGGCTCAGTTTGGATAGAGTGTCGGCCTGTGGACTGAAAGGTCCCAAGTTTGATTCCGGTCAAGGGCATGTACCTTGGTTGTGGGCACATCTCCAATGAGGGGTGTGCAGGAGGCAGTTGATCAATGTCTCTCTCTCATTGATGTTTCTAACTCTATCCCTCTTCCCTTCCTTTCTGTAAAAAATCAATAAAATATATTAAAAAAAAATAGGGGCTGGAACCTTGGGTTGCCAGGGGGTGACCAGGCTAGGATTGGATGGCAGGGGCCATTGAGGGTATGCAGACCAGCAGGGGGGCCAGTTGGGAGTGAACAGGCCAGTGGGGAGGGAGGCTGGGGGCAAGCAGGCCAGGAGCGGGGGAAGTTGGGGGTGATCAGGCTGGCAGTGGAGGGGGAGGGCATTTGGAGATGAGCAGGCTGGCAGGCAGAGTGGTTAGGGGCAATCAGGCAGGCAGGCAAACAGGTGAGCTATTGGAGCCAGCAGTCCCAGATTGTGAGGGGGATGTCCGACTGCCGGTTTAGGCCTGATCCCTGTAAACCAGCGTAGGACATCCTTCGAGGGGTCCCAGATTGGAGAGGGTTCAGGCCAAGCTGAGGAACACCCCCCTTATATCCCCC
>PVJN01033968.1:0-23074 GCA_004026805.1 Lasiurus borealis | reverse complement strand
AATATTTCTCTCTGTATCTACATACAGGCACAGAGAAAAGTACCTCTTATTACAAATGTTCATAAATCTTCTATAGATTCAAGCAAAGCAATTCATCAGAGCAAAAGCATGTCAATTCCAGCCTCTGATAACAGGTACTTGATAGAGTCACTTTGGACTTAAGAACCCAAGAACTTTACCCAATTGGTTCTGAAATAGACAGCATAGGAGCTTCTGTGTCGCACATTTAAAGGAGAAAAAAGAAAGAAACAAAGAAACAAAATATATATATATATATATATATTTAATAAATATATACACACACATACTCCCAACTGGGCCTACTGCTATGCTTCATCCATAATAAAGTAGTTCACTCTTTTTTTTTTTCCCCTCCTTTATGGGCACCAAAAAAACTGGCAAAAGAAATTTTCGTTCTTTAGTATATGACAGGTTTTTTCAACCTGAGCAACTACTGACATTTTGGCTCAGATGATTCTCTGTTATGAGGGACTGTTCTGTGCAATCAATATATGATGTTTAGCAGCAAATCTGGCCTCCTAATCATTCTATGCCAGTATCACCCTCCAGTTGTGACAACCATAGATGTTTGCAGACATTTTCACCCACTCCTGGAGAACCACTGGCATACAATGATTCCAGTAACAAGCTGCTACTTTATTATGGATGAAGCATAGCAGTAGGCCCAGTTGGGAGTAAAATAGAATTAGGAAAATTAATCTTTTGAAGCCATGATTTTAATGATGTTGACTACAACAAAATAAGATAAAAAACAAACCTGGATACCTCCTTTCATTTTTTGTAATGGAATTTATTCTGTATGCAATCAAATTACACAGAACTTATATACCTTCCCAAAAAATTACACACATATCTTTCTAAAAATTACAAATATTACATTAAATATATGGTAAGCATTTACTGTACATCTGGTCCAATGGTAAAAATGTATAGCACTATATACTCCTATTCTCTGCAAAAATGTAGAGGAACTAACTATTTAGTAAACCCAAAATCTTTAAAAAGCAAAGGTAATCAATATCACTACCTTGTCTTTGCAATTGCACTGAACCAGTTTTCTCAGAACAACCCCATCTTTTTGTTTCATTCACACATATATAAAGTTTTCAGAAAAGCATTTAATTTCTGCCCCTAGTTGACTTCACATAAGAAAAATCTGATTGTATTGGTATAAAATGTCCATCCTAATCACTTCAAAGGAAACATGTCAGAATTCAATTACGTATTACTCTACTCTCTATACATATAGTATCACAACTCTAACCAGTTTAAAAAAATTGTTATTTCCCTCCAATAAGATCTCCCTCCGTAGGTATCTAATTCATTATCCAATACATTCTGTGGTGAGTTAAAGATGGTCACAAATTCTTTGCCAATCTTCCTATCAAGAGGCAGACTCTATTTCCCTTTCCTCTGAATTTGGGCTAGCCTTGTAACTGGCTTTGACCAAGAGAACATGCAAAAATAAATGCCAGTTCCAGAACTAAGCTTTAAGGACTGGCAGCTACAATCTTGGGATCCAGTTATCATATAAGAAGCGTAGGCTAGAATATGGACTAATGAGAGAGCATGTGGTGAGAGAACCAAAAGATGAGACATCAAATGGAGTAAGAAACCATATGGAGAAGAACGAGACTGCCTTAGATGGTTCCAGCCCAGCTAACCTAGTTCAATGCAACTGCATGAATGACTCTGCTGACATCAAATATAGCAGAAGACGCACAAAATCATGTGAAATAGTAAATAATTTTAAACCACCAAGTTTTAGGAGTTTTGCTATGCAGCAAAATAAATGGTCATTTTTCAACTAAGAGACTCAACCTTCTCTCTCTTCCTCTCCTTTTGTTAATCCTCACCAGAGGGTATTTTTCCCATTGCAGGCGAGTGGGAGAGAGCCAGGAGGGGAGAGAGAGAAACATCAATGTGAGAGAGACACATGGATTGCTTGCCTCCTACACCTACCTTGACCGGAGATCAGGGGGTGAGCTCCCAACCCAGGTATGTGCCCCTGACCGAAAATCAAACCTGTGATCTTTGGTTCACAGGCCAAAACTCTAAACCAATGGTTCTCAACCTTCCTAATGAATGCCACAACCCTTTAATACAGTTCTTCATGTTGTGGTGATCCCCAACCATAAAATTATTTTTGTCACTACTTCATAACTGTAATTTGCTACTGTTATGAATCTTAATGTAAATATCTGTGTTTTCTGATGGTCTTAGGAGACCCTGCTAGCTGTTCGCAACCCACAGGTTGAGAACCGCTGCTCTAAACTCTGAGCAAACCAGGCAGGGCTCAACCTTCTCTTTATCAAGAAGATACCTAAACCATTTTTTTAAATGTAAAAAGGCAGGAAGGGCTCTGGCCAGTGTGACTTGGGGGCAGATTCAATTCCTGCTCAGGGCACATACCCATGTTTCAGGTTCCATCCCCATGCAATGAATCAATGTTTCTCTATCAAAATGATGTTTCTCTCTCTCTCTCTCCCTCTCCCTCCTACTTCCTTTCCTCTCTCTAAGATCAAATTTTAAAATTATATTAAAAAATTTTTAAAGGCAGGAAGGGATAACAAATAGCACAAAATAGCAGCCCAAAAATAACTGTTTAAAATATCATTAAATCTGCAACTGTTTCATTTTCCTACCCCTTAAATTAAAATTTTCCATTTCATCAATAATCTAATGCAAGCATGTCAAACTCGCAGCATACTGGCTGCATGCCTCATTTATTAAAATAAGGCTTGCAGTCCGCTGGCCATGAGTTTGACATGCTTGATCTAAGAGCTAACATATATCTGCTTCATCAGTTACTAAATGTTCGGAGATGAAGGAAAAGAAAAAAAATTTAAAAATAAAAAGGCAAGCAATTTCAACATGAAACAACTAGAACTCAAGCTAAGATAACTTTTTGCTTTGGATATTACCCCTTTTGGTTACACACCCTTGAAAAATTCCAAAAGGGGCTTCCAGAGGAAAGGTCAAATAAATCAGTCACTATCCTAATAGTGATGATAATCTATATAAATAAAACCCTAACATGCAAATAGACCAAATGGTGGAACAACCAAACAACCAGGCACTATTATGTGCACTGACTACCAGGTGGCGCATGTGGAACTGGCAGAAGTCGGCAGCAGGTGAGCAGGCGTGCCAGACCAAGGCAGGGCATGGGTCACTGTTATCGGGGAGAGCTCCTGGTGGTTACTGAAAATTCTTTGCTCACGCGTGCCATGGTCCCACCTCGCTGGGCTCTCATGTACCCAGTCCCACTGGGCTCTTGCACCTGTTGCCGGTGCCAGCCCCACTCGTATTCACTGCTGGATTCACTGTTCAAACCCACTGTTGGCACCTGGTGCCGGTCCTGATCTCTCAGCGTTGACAGCAGGTGCGAGCAGTGGCTGCTGGCCCCAATCACCCCTGAGGGCTTCTCCACCTCTCCCCTGCTCCTGAGGGATGATGGAAGCAGCAGCTGCCGCTTGCACCCGCTGATGCTGCTAGCCCTGCTCCCATCTACCCAAATTGCTCCCCAGTGTTAGCAGGTGTGAGAGGGGCCAATGTCATCAGTGCATGGGAGCAGTAGGAGCAGGGCTGGCCGTCATCCTGTGGGAGCGTGAGAGTGGTGGGAACGAGAGGGGGCTGCCAGCAGACAGGAGACTGGGGACTGCGGTGGGAGGGGCTGCAGTAGAAGCAGAAGATGGGCCAAGACCCGCTCTTGTGCCCACTGCAGCCTCCCAGCCCACAGTTCCTTTCAAGGTGCACGAATTCATGCACTGGGCCCCTAGTTCAGAGACAAGTTTTTTGTTTTTGTTTTTTTTTATAAATATACTAGAGGCCCAGTGCATGAAATTTGTGCACAAGGGTTAGGGGGAGGGGTGTCCCTTAGCTCGGCCTGTAACCTCTATAATCTGGGACCCCTTGAAGGATGTCCTACTGCTGTTTACAGGGATCGGGCCTAAACCAGCAGTCACACATCCTTCTCGCAATCCAGGACTGCTGGCTCCTAACCACTCACCTGCCTGCCCCCTGACTGCCCCTAACCACTCTGCCTGCCAGCCTGCTTGCCCCCAAATGCCCCCCCGCCAGCCTGATCACCCCCAATAGTCCCTTGTGCCAGTGTGCTCACCCATAACTGCCCGCCCCCCTGCTGGCCTGTTCGCACCCACCTTTCCTCCCCACTGGCCTGCTCACCCTCAACTGCTTTCCTACTGGCCTGCTCACTCCAAACTGCCCTCCCCCTGCCACTGAACTGATCACCTCCAACTGATCCCAATTGATGGGGTGAGGGACTGAGAACTGTTTTCAGGCTGGCCACAACCCCTTCAGGCTGGGGATCCCCACTGGAGTGCCTGGCCAGCCTGGGTGAGGGGCTAGTGGCTGTTTGCAGACTGGCCAAGCCCCCCAGTGGGGACCCTCACACCATGGGAGTGTGGCCAGCCTGGGTGAGGAGCTGAGGTCTGTTTTCAGGCTGGCCATGCCTTCCAGCGATCCAGGCTCCCAGCCCCTCCTTTTTTTTCTTTTTTTTTCAGTGCCTCCCTGAGTGGAGGCTAGGGCTGGCTGGAAGCAGGTATCTGGGATTTATCTATCTTCTACAATTGAAACTTTCCCAGTGTGGGGTATGCAGGAGGCAGCTGATCAATGATTCTCTTTCTTCACTGATGTTTCTTTCTCTCCCTCTCCCTTCCTTTCTAAAATCAATAAAAATATTAAAAAATCAACAAATAAATAAAAAGGGGTGAAAAAATGGAGGAATTTTAAAATAAACACTTTTTAAAGTTATATCCTCCAGCACATTTAGTGAGGAGAAAGCACTGAAATTTGATTTAATTTCCTTCATCCTCTTTATAATTAGGAAGCTATACCAAGATTTCAGTTGCCCAGTATGCATGTAATCCAAGAAATATATGTGATTTTTCTTTAACAGAAAGAAAATAAAAAGCTCCTATATTTTCCTGAAGTTTTACTTCAGATTCCTTTTCCTAAAGTCTAGAAAGTCATGTAATTTTAACTATTAATAACTGATATTCATATTGTTAACATGAATTAAGTACTCCATTAAAAAATGAGCAGTCACAATTTATATACAAACTACACCTTTAAATAAAAACTAATCACATTAGTAAACAAAAGCATGTTGCAGAAACTTGAAAATCAGTGTTGTTCTTCTATTAAGTCATCTATTCATAAGTAAATAAATACCTTCTGAAAAGAATCTTCATCTGTTATATCATAAACTAAAATAGCTCCGTTTGAATCTCTGTAGTAAATTGGACCCAATGCATGGAATCTCTCTTGACCTGCTGTATCCTAAATAAAGAAGTAAATGCTTATTATATTAGAAGAAAAAAATATATATACCTATTGCAATTATAAGAAACTTTTGACTAAAAGATCATGACCACAAAAAGTGGGGCATGAAGCTATAGATAATCACAAAACACTGTTAAAAGAAACAAAGCAGGTTACAAAAACTTTTTAAACTCAAGTTATAATCAATATTTAATGTTTTACTGTTATACAATGTTTCCATTTCCCTTCCCAAACATCTTCCTCCCCAGCAATCTTCCCACACCCACTACAAAAACAGTTCAGTTACCTCAGGGTCAGAATGACCAAGATGGCATTATAAGCCCAGCAATAGGCCTGGCCCTAAATTCAGGCTTCCCACAGAAGTAAGAGACAAGGAAAGAGAAGAAGCACCAGGACCGCCTGCCAAAAAGGTACCCTACTACATCACCCTCACCCTTTTCCCCACTAATCACTCCCTTAGAAGAGTGGAACATAGAGATAAGGGGGAAAAGAGGCCAATTAACTCTGGCCTGTGTGGCTCAGTTGGTTGAGCGTAGTCCTGTATACCGAAGCGTTGCCAGTTCAATTCCTGGTTAGGGCACATGCTCAGGTAATAGGTTTGTGTGCAAGAAGCAGACAATTGAATGTTTCTCTTTCCCTCTTCTTCTCCCTTCCCCTTTCTAAAATTAAAAATTAAAAACAAAACAAAACCGTATTTTTTAAAAAGGTTAGGTAGCTGTCCTGTCTCTAACATAGAATTCCCTAAGTTAATCCTTACCCAGCTGAAAGTTATGATAGCCATATTTATGTATATAATTGCATTCAAGATATAATTATTAACCAGATTTTAGGAAAAAACAGTTTAAAAAGTTTTGGCTAATCTGGAGTTAAAAGAAAATTCAAAATTTCAAATTACTATTTCTTTTTTTTGTAAATATATCTTATTGATTTTTTACAGAGAGGAAAGGAGAGGGATAGAGAGTTAGAAACATCGATGAGAGAGAGACATCGATCAGCTGCCTCTTGCACGCCCCCTACTGGGGATGTGCCCGCAACCAAGGTACAAGCCCTTGACTGGAATCAAACCTGGGACCTTTCAGTCCGCAGACCAACGCTCTATCCACTGAGCCAAACCGGTTTCAGCTCAAATTACTACTTCTTAAGTCAACAGTTATTCGAGTACAAAGACAGCAGAGACCTTAACTTTCAAGGTTAACTTACCCATATAGCAAGGTTTACTCTTTTCCCACCAATGTTTAACTTCTTTGTTAAGAATGATGCCTAAGAAAACAGAGATATACATCAAACAATGTTTCATGTAAAATAATGTTTTTTAATTTAACTATAGATGAATAAATAATCTCAATATAAATCTCAAGTTATCTGGGTGAAAAAAATAAGCACTGAATCTTTATGAATGTTTATTGAGAAAACATTTTCAATGAAGAAAGAAAATTACTTATATTCTAATCTAAGAAAAATAGTTTTATACGCATGTTATAAAAAACACAAAGAAAAAACAGTACTTAAATAATTTTTTTTTTGTTTTTCCCCATCAAAAATTTTAAGAGTACTGAATTTGATACCACCTTAACTACTCAATATAAAGAGTCTAAGAGATTTCTATGAGATAAAACAAATGTTTACTAGTAATTTACTTAATGTATGAATACCAATATTACTCAAAAATATTCTTGCAATTATTTTATAATTCAATTATTTCACCTATATCTAATATTTTCCTAGATACTAAAGTCACAGTAATGAAAGGAAACAGTTCCAGTCTTCAAGGAGTTTATGTCTATTGTAGAAATAAAAATGTAGAGAATTAAAATCCCATGTGATCATTGTTAAAATGAAGGGTCTTGCCAAGTATATTATAAGGGGGAAGGGAAAGCCTAAAAAAGGAAATGTAAAGTCTGCCTGAATGAGTCCAAGACTCGTAGTGGGGATTTTCCTGACAGATGAGTGAAACCACTGAAGGCTGAAACACAAAACTCCTTGCTCCATGGCAAACTTCACATTGTAAGGTCAATGCAAGATAAGACTACAAATACAGCAAACCCTCCATTTTGTGACTTCAATTTAACGAACTTTGGGTTTAATGGACAAAATTTCTGGTCTGTATATCATATGTGAAAATTAACACCCTGTTAATTTTTAAATGCTTTTAACCAAGATTTGCTTATAATTAAATTAATAGGGTTTTTGTTGTTGTTTATTCAGTCCCCTTTCTCCTCAAATAGATTTTTTATTTCAAAGAGGAAGAGAGAGGGAGAGAGAGAAACATCAATGAGAGAGAATCATTGATCGGCTGCCTCCTACTCACCCCACATGGGATCAAGCCCACATCCTCCTGATTCAACGCTCAAATACTGAGCCATGCCAGCTGGATGTTTTCACTGTTATTTTTAACAAATTTTATCAAATAGGCCATATGTTAGAAAAAACACTGTAGTAATTTCGCCAACATGAATATTACATATCTACAACTATAGTCTACCTATTCAAATCCAAGAGTAACTGCTTGTAAACAATGTTCTGCAAATGATTACCACATAATCACACATCACATGTAGTAATTAGTTCTGTTGTCACATGGCGTGACTTTCTGCAGCAGTTTTAACACATGCAGGCAGATGTTCAAACTGCATTAAACCTTGCTCCAGCGTGTGCATTTGTTTACTCATAGTGTCTGGTGAACATACACATTTAAATTTGTCCAATATAAATTTAAAATTACTATAATACATACAGAAAACTTTTTCTGTGAAATTACATATAGTCATTAATAATACATAGTCATTTCTACTATTGCTAACATCAGCTAACAATTATGGAATGATTACCCTCTGCCAAGTACTATGCTAAGTACCATTTTAAAAAAAATGTTATAATTGATTTTTTTAAAAAAATATATTTTATTGATTTTTTACAGAGAGGAAGGGAAAGGGATAGAGAGTCAGAAACATCGATGAGAGAGAAACATCGATCAGCTGCCTCCTGCACGCCCCCCACTGGGGATGTGCCCGCCAGCAAGGTACATGCCCTTGACCAGAATCGAACCTGGGACCTTTCAGTCCGCAGGCCGACGCTCTAGCCACTGAGCCACACCGGTTTCGGCTATAATTGATTTTTAGAGAGAGGAAGGGAGAGGAAGAGAGAGAAACGTTGATATGAGAGTGACATTGACATTGTACAGCTGCCTCTATCCTGCTACTATCCAGGATAGAGCTGCAACCCAGGCATGTGCCCTGACTGAAAATTAAACTGGCAATCTTTTGGTGCATGGGACGATGCCCAACTAAGCCACACGGGCCTGTGTTAAATACTTTTTACAAGATCATTTGTAAGGTCCTCCTTTATACAAGTTAGGGAACTCCAATCCTGCATAATAAAAGGCTAATATGCAAATCGACTGAATGGCAGAACGACCGGTTGCTATGACGCATACTGACTACCAGTGGGGCAGACGCTCAATGCAGGAGCTGCCCCTGGTGGCCAGTGAGACGGGAAGTGCTACTCTGGCAGAAGCCGGGCTCATTGGTGGTGACAGGAGCCTCTCCCGCCTCTGCGGCAGCAGTAAGGATGTCTGACGGTTTAGGCCCGCTCCCCGTGGAGCAAGCCTAGGCCGTCAGTCAGACATCCCCTGAGGGCTCCTGGACTGTGAGAGGTGCAGGCCGGGCTGAGGGACTCCCCTTTCCCACAGTGCACAATTTTCGTGCACCAGGCCTCTAGTCTACAAATAAAAATCTCAAAGCCTTATCTTTGTATCCAAGAACCTCCACAATGTATCTACATCTGTCTTCCCAAGATAACTTACAGTATTTCTCTACTTACTCTTCAACTTATCTGGGCTGTACATAGTCCCTCCAATTGTCCCCCCATCCCCATTAAATACCCTCTCTAACTTGGGCCTATTCTTTATTCTCTATCTAAATCATATATATCCAACTTCTGTTCTGACCTATACTCTTCTTCCTTATATTCTTAAGTTTTCTTATACCATTCATACAACCCACGAGTCTTTCTATCCTGAAGAATTTTATGAACCCCAATCTTGTAATATGCAGCATATACTACCTTATATTGTAAGTTATCTTTTCATAGGTGTAAGTTTTGTGTTAACAAAATCACATATTTTTATTAATTTAACACTTTTGAGAAGCTTACAATAAAATGGACAAAGTTCTAAGAACTTTTTTTTAATTCTTTTTAAAATATATTTTATTGGTTGTTTTACAGAGAGGAAGGGAGAGGGATAGAGAGTTAGAAACATCAATGAGAGAGAAACATCAATCAGTTGGCTCCTGTACACCTCCTACTGGGGATGTACCCACAACCAAGATATGTGCCCTTGACCAGAATCGAACCTGGGACTTTTCAGTCCGCAGGCTGATGTTCTATCCACTGAGCCAAACCAGTTTTGGCAAGAATTCTTAATAGTAACTTATTTAATTCTCATAGCACCTTGTGAATTATATATAATTACTAGAGGCCTGATGCATGAAATTCATGCTATAATAGGCTTTCCTTCCCCTGGCTGCTGGCACCAGCTTCCCTCGGGCACCTAGGATCTAGGCTTCCCTTTGGCCACTAGCAGGTACCTGGGACCGGGCTTCCCTTGCAGCCCCGGCTTCTTTCAAAGGTCATTCAGAAAAATGTCTGGTTTAATTAGCATATTATGCTATTATTACTATAGATTATCCAAAAATTATATATGTAAAAACTGAGATAAAAAAGGGTAAGTATCTTGCCCAAGTTACATGAGTGATAGAATAAGATTTGAAATCCAGGTAGTTTAGCTCCAAAAAGAACTGATAGCTTCTATGCTTTGGTACCTCCCAGATTGAGATCTAGGCTAACACTTCTTCTCCAGTGATAGGAACAGGCAGAGAAGTACCAACACCCACACAGATGAAAATCCACATATAATTGTAGACTTCTCAAAAACTTAACTATTTAGCCTACTATTATTTTTTATTGACTTTTTACAGAGAGGAAGAAGGGAGAGGGATAGAGAGTTAGAAACATCGATGAGAGAGACATCGATCAGCTGCCTCTTGCATGCCCCCCACTGGGGATGTGCCCACAACCAAGGTACATGCCCTTGACCAGAATCGAATCTGGGACCTTTCAGTCCGCAGATCGACACTCTATCCACTGAGCCAAACCGGTTTTGGCTAGCCTACTATTAATAGGAAGAAGACTTAATGGTATTTAAGTTTATTAACACATATTTTGTATGCTATATGTATTATATACTGCATTACTATAAAAAATAAGCTAGAAGAAAATGTTATTAAGAAAAAAATAAATTTAAGTACTGTACATATTTATTGAAAAATCCACATATAAGTGGGCCTATGAAATTCAAATACATGTAGTTTAAGGGTCAACTGTATGGTTATTATAAATAAATACATTTACAAAATGCTGGGTAAATCAATGGAGGTACCAATATCTATATTACAAAAGGCCAGTGGCCGTAATGCTCGGTCACTAGGAGGTGCATTGATGGGTCTTGCGGAGTGGCGAGAGTCAGTCTGAGTCCTGCCGGCACAGTGGGAAGGAGTATGGGTCGCATCGGCATAGCAGGTTTGGGTCTTTCGTGATTTCGCGCACTGTGCCTCTACTAACTCTATAATAGAGATGTGTTCCTAAAAGCTTCCTTATAAACCAAATTATTTTAATTCAAATATCTGATGCACTAGTAAAACACATTATCAAACGGTCCCCACTAAAGCTTTTTTTCCTTCCTTCATAGTGAAAAAATGTAAGTCCTACTCTATAGAAAAATTTCTTCAGTAATATAAATCATCTCATTTTTCAGACATCCTAAGTTTTTAATACTCTGTATTTTCGTAAAGAGCAAATATCTAGTTTTAAAAACATACAATTATATATTTGAGAATAAAGTTGAAAAGACTATGTAACAGTAAGCAGCAAACAATCAAAAGCTGAAATCTGTCTTGCCCTTTTTAACCACCTCAATGAGGCACACAATTTGTCTAGCCTACTGGTACCACTTATGGTAATAATACTCTGGGCAGTAGTTTTTAATTCTGTTACATGTCAGTAAGAGATAGAGGGGGAGAGTTCATAGACTTCTTCAAGAATCTGATGAAAGCTATGAATCTATTTACTCCCAAGAAAACTGTTCATATGCACATACCAAAAACAATTTCCACATACTTACAAAGCACTGTGTTTGGACTTTCTCGTTTAATCTTTGTAACAACCCTATAAAGTAGATAATTATCCTTATTTTATAGTTGTGAACTGAAGATTTAAGTAATACAGTGACATCCAAGGTGAGATAATTGAGTCAGGTGCTACAGTGGATGAAAGCCTGTCTGACTCCTCAGTGCTTTTTCTATTGCTCAAAGCCGCCTATTCTAGAACATACACAGATTATTACCCTGGCACTCCTCTACTCTTAGACACTAAGTATTTCTGGATGCCAATTCATCTCCCAAAATATTCTCAGGGTAGGCACAAGGTAATGAGGATCAAAGTAACAGTATACTTCCCATCTTACTCCTTCAAACCCTGAGTTACAGCACCACTACTTCTAATTCCAATGACTTCATCTTTCAAACCACAGGGGTATTAACAAAATTAGCAATCTTATTAATTCAAGACTGCCATCTGTCATCTGCACCTGAGGCTGGCTTATTTTGCCCATCTTATCAGAAATCTTGGCAGATACTTTTTTAAATCTCTATTTAAAAAATCAAAATAGAATCACAGGAGAGAAATAATAGGAACAAATTATATCTACCAAATGAAAGTTTTTTAATAACTTATTTTAATTTTCTGTTTTTTTGTTGTTATTGTTAGCCAGATCACTTGCTGTGCTTGCTAACCACTGACAAAGCAAAATACCTAAATTAGCATAGTAACTGAATTGTGGACAAATAGTTTCCTGACTTTATCTGATATCTTTTATAAATTCAGCCAATTTTCATTAGTGTGTGTGTGTAATTGAATGGTAATGTTATTTTTGCTATACTCAATAACACTGTTTTAGGCTAAAGTATCTATCACCATGTTCAGACTTAAGAAAGGATCCAGGCAGATAAATTTATAAAATTAGTCCTTTGTAGCAAGGCAATAAAAATGAGCTATCAGAAAACTAAGCTAGATTGCTACAAAGGCAATCATATTATAGTATTAAAATATAAAAAATTTCCAAAACCGGTTTGGCTCAGTGGATAGAGCATTGGCCTGCAGACTGAAGGGTCCCAGGTTCAATTCCGGTCAAGGGCATGTACTTTGGTTGCAGGCACATCCCCAGTGTGGGGTGTGCAGGAGGCAGCTGATCAATGTCTCTATCTCATGGATGTTTCTAGCTCTCTATCCCTCTCCCTTCCTCTCTGTAAAAAATCAATAAAATATATATTTTTAAAAAATTAATGTTATATACCTTAAATTTACACAATGTTATATGTCAAATATATTTCATTTTTTTTAGAAAACTAAGCTGGGTGCTTGAATACCTCATCATTTCTTGTTCTTAGCTTCTAAAAAGAGGGACTATAATCAGTTTAGAGTCCAAGTAAATACCTTGCAAAGAAG
Organism: Lasiurus borealis; assembly: GCA_004026805.1. NCBI lineage: Eukaryota > Metazoa > Chordata > Mammalia > Chiroptera > Vespertilionidae > Lasiurus > Lasiurus borealis. The sequence continues at coordinate 10,186 of PVJN01033968.1, read as the reverse complement.
ACTCAAAAAGTCACTTCTAAGAAGTAGCTTATAACACAAAGCAGAAAACGGCAGTCAGCTACAGAATACTTCTATATTGGAAATTCAGAGCCACAATTCAGAAAAAAACCACTGGTTAGAAAAAGACTTCAACTATTGTATTTTATAAAAATGTTACAGATGACCTGGCTAAATAAACAGTGATATGACTTCCAGAACTATATGGAAGGTATTTCAGATATTCAAACATTTATCTTACAAACAAGGAAACCAAGATTCCTACACCAGAGACTATGATGCCAAGTACAAAACCAACTACTAGAACCTGAATGCCAACTGTTGCTACAGAAGTTAAAGGGAGGGGAAAAAAAGGTAGACTTAGCTTTAAAAAAATATGGTACACATTATTTTTGTGGGACCTTGGAAACCTAATTCAAATCTTACTTTTCTCATTTGATAAACTATCAGGTTACCATCTGCCCAAGCAAACTTACAGCAAGCACTGTTTTGCTAACCAAATAACAGGCACCTACCCTACACTTCAGGAGGCAGATAGGTGGGATTCCAGTTAGTATTCTAAAATGGAAAATGATAGAAGGCATTTAAATTAGAGTTTGTAATTTTAAAATACCTTCAATAAGAAAAAAAAAGAAGGCACATCTAAAAAAAAGAAAGCGATCACCCAAGAGCACAGACACAGAGACATATCAAAGACAAGAGATGGTTATAATCAAATCTAAAGGGCCCAGCAAGCGATATTGTGTGAGACCCAGACCTGCCCTGCTGGCAGAACCCAGACTGACCCCTGCAACACTGTTGGGATGTGGGACCCAAAGTCAAGTCCCCGCCCATCCGAGCACACCTTGCCAGGCACGCAGCCTCCTAGTGACCAGTCTTTGGTCGTTCCACCATTACAGCATCATGACCACAGGCCTTTTATATATATAGATAGACAGCACAACATTTAAGAATACATAAAGGCAAGTCCTTGCAGGTGTGACTCAATTGGTTGAGCACTGTCCCTTGAAAGATCACAGGTTCAATTCCAGGTTAGGGCACATGCCCAGGCTGCCTGCATGGACGACCAGTTGGGGCATGCAGGAGGCAGTTGATAGATGTTTCTTATTAATATTTCTCTCCTTCTCCCTTCCCCTTTCTCTGAAATCAATAAAAACAGATGCTCTCCCTCCCAGGAGCACACCCATGCCTTTCTCTTCCCTCTCCATTTCCCTTTCCTGACACCCTCCCCCATCAAATCAAATCAAATCAATAAAAACATTTAAAATATAAAAAAAAATTAAAAGTAAAATATAAAAAATTTATATTAAAAAATACGTAAAGTCAAGAAAGCTAACTAACAGTTCAACTATCTTACTCATCTTACATTCCCCAGCTAGCACAATGTTTGATATATAATAGGTATTAAATAAACAATTCTTGAATTTAATTGCTTAGGTTCAGCAGTGTTGCTTTGAATAAATTCCAGAGAAAAGACAGTAACTCCCTCACTCCAATTGTCTTTCTTGCCTCTGCCAATTTTATCAAAGCCCCAAATCAGCAGGGAAATCACATCAAGGAGCTTGGGGACTCTGTAACAGGTATGGGAAATGTCCAGCCTGCAAAATCATTTGTCCTGGCCATGCCAAGGCATTAGGGGTGAGTTAAATGTTTGAACAAATATAGCAGGCTAATTTTTAAGTTGATAATTTTGTATAACCTGTGAATGATGTTATAAATATCCAAATAGCCCTTGGCAGAAAAAAGGTTCCCCACTCCTGTTATATAAGATTAAGCTTCCTGGGCCATGTAAAGGATTTTGGGTTCTCAGAGAGCTCACCTACAAGATTACGTACTTCACAATTATCAGTAACTTAGGAGAAGCTCTGCAAAAGACAGCAGTACTAAAGAACGATATCACAATTTTCAAAAAGGAAGTAAATTTCCAGAAATGTCAACCCCAACAGAAAAGTCAATTCCAGCCAAAACTCAATTATGAATATATTTTTTCTATGTTTTAAAAAATTGTTTGTAACTTAATAAACAATTTTAAAATGTAGTTATGCCTCAGTGACAGCATGAGTTCTCAAAATAATTCATGACAAATTCCATTATCTTTTTGAAATGGAAGAAACCAATACACATTAAGCACTACCTATTTATTCAAAGCAAATATTTATTAACAAACATGTGCCAAGCACTGTGGTAGGAGCTTTACATATGATGGCTCTCTATTTAATCCACATAAAAATCCTATGTGTGAGATTCTCCCATTTTATAAAAAAAGAGTCAGCTTACAAAGTTTAGAATAACCAAAATCATGATGGCTATGAAGTAGAAGCCAAAATTCAAACCAAAGTCCCTTTTTACTACAACGTATGGCCTGCTAGTGTAAGAAACACAGTGTATCTTTATCTTCTGCAAGAATTTGACAAAGCATCTTGTGATCCCCTGGGACAAGACTACTGTAGCTAGGGAAAAAAAGCTAGGAGATCTATAATGCTGGAATAACCATTTTTTCCCAAAGGTTTTATATCCAGTAGGTAGTAGCCCAAGTCTTAAGTTGCTTTTTGCTTCCATTATCATTAATATGTACAACACTCCATTAGTAAGTATTTCTCACTCAAGGGGAAAAAAGTCTAAGGGCCATGCATAGCCTAAGAAAGCCCCACCCCCTAAGATTCCAAAAGTCTAAAGAAAATTACACCTCTAGTCACACATTTCTAGACTACAGTGAGACCTGCTACAGAGCTTTGTACTTGGCCCTCTCTCCTCCCTTTCAAAGTCTTTATTAATAATCTGACCAGAAATAAAGAAAAATCTTCCTGTGTCAAAATTAAAATAAGTAGCTAATCAAGACAATAGGGACCATGCCTTATTCTTATTTACATGCCCAGGACCCAACCAACCGCCTGACCCCAAAATCAATGTTTTTTGAACTATAGAAAAATTTAAAAGGACATAAGAGGTTTTAACCACTGACACAAATCTATCAAAGTTAAATTTAATGGGTCAAATACATTAGGGACAAAAGGCAACTACAAAATCCAAGAAAAAATAATTTAAAGGATGTACTAATAATACCCTTTTTTAAGCAAATAAGACTAAGATAGCAAGCCCAATATTAACTGGTGTGACAAAAAGATAGTGTCTTTTCTATTTCGGTATTAGAAAAGGATTCTCAGTAGGGGAGGTGATAGCCACCCCTGCAATCATTTCTGCAGCTCAAAGCATCACATTTTAAAAAGAGGACAGCCCAGCCATCATAGTTTACTGGTTGAGCATCAACCTATGAACCAGGAGGTCACAGTTTGATTCCTGGCCAGGGCACATGCCCAGGTTGCAGACTTGATCCCCAGTGTGGGGTGTGCAGGAGGCAGCCAATCAATGATTCTATTTCTTTCTCTCTCTTCCTCTCTGAAATAAATTTTAAAAAAAGGACAATGAGTAAATAAAGTGAGAGTCTAGAAAAGTCATCAAAATAGTGAAATGAAGAGCATTTGAGATCTTGCTCCCTGGTATATGTTGCCAGTTTGACTAAAATAAACTCATTAAAATTCTCCAAAAAAAAAAAAAGTGCAATGATTTAGAATATCATAGGAAATCCAGTTAAAGGAACCAGAGCTGTTTGTTCAAAAGATGACAAGACTCAAGATGTGAGAGCTATCTTTAATTATCAAAAGGAATGTCCTGTGCAATCAAGATACAGTAGCAAAACTAGGACTGGAAACTACAAGGAAACAGATTTTGGCTTTCCACACAGAAAAACTTATTGGAAATTAGATCTATCTAAAAATTAAATAGGTCACCTTAGGGCTTAGTTTTACACTTTCTATGGCAGTTTATCACTCCTGCAAGACAAAAGTAGACAATCACTTGACTGAAATATTAAACAAGAGACTGAAACAGAGAACCATAAACTATTCCTCAGTCCTGTAACTTTGAAATATAAATGCATGAGAGTGTACTTTGCAAAATAAAGTATTTTACAAAAATAGGTAGTAACTCGTTTTGTTTACAAGAAAAAAGGGGAATTTCCTATCATATCTACTGATACATGGTCTCTCTATTAGGAAATTAAAAGCTTACAAGGATGAGTTTTATGGATCACACTGAAGTCAAATTTCTCTGAAAAATATAATTAGAATCAGATGAATTGATATCTAAGAGAAAGATATTAGATATATTCTGTTTCCATACATTGGAATACAACAAAATCCTCAATTCAATAATAGAATCCAGATATTGTTGTGATGAGAGTTACATAAACATCAAAGTCAGGACAGCTATGCTTTGATACTGGAGATCTACCATAACTTCATCCTCTCTTGTGTAGATTGAACAGGACACTGTGTAGATTCCTGGAATTTGGTAAGAAGAATGTACCTAGACATGGGCAGGGGCTCTTCCTGGAGTTGAGTTGGATGTGAGTGGACCTCCTATAGACAGTCTCCAGCAGTGGTTTTTCTCAGATATTTAAAAATATCTAGCCTTCTTTTAGCTTTGATGGTGTTTTTTTTTTTTTAATGTATAAGTGTATGTTTTAGGTTGAAAGGCTAAATTATGCTTTTTAAAATATATCTATTGATTTCAGAGAGGAAGGGAGAGGGAGAGATAGAAACATCAAAGAGAATCATTGATCAGCTGCCTCTCGCATGTCCCCTACTGGGGATTGAGCCCACAACCCACTCATGTGCCCTTGACTGGAATCGAACCTGGGACCCTCCTCCAGTCCCCAGGCCAATGCTCTATCCACTGTGCCAAACCAGCTAGGGCATTTTCTTTTTTTTTCTTCATTGAGAGTTAAGCCGGCCTCGGTTGTGGGCTCGGTCCTCACTGTGGGGCATGCAGGAGGCAACCAGTCAATGATTCTCTTTCATTATTGATGTTTCTATCTTTCCCTCTCCCTTCTTCTTCAAAATCAATAAAAATATGTTTTAAAAAATAAAATTAAATAAAAATTGAGAGCTCAATTGCAATGATTCTCTTAGATCTGTAGCATAAAGGAAACCAACCACTAAAGGGGTAGTATACCAATATCCAGAGGCAGTGTGACTTAATAGCTCAAAATCTTAAATCAGACCTGGGTTCAAATTTCAGCTTGGGCAGCATGACTTGTGGCTATGTAATGACTAGCAAATTACTCAACTTAACCAAGCCTGTTTCCTCACCTATAAAATGGGGCTAACAAAACTATCCACCTTAGCCCTAGCTGGTTTGGGTCAATAGATAGTGTCATCCTGCAGACTGAAAGGTCCTGAGTTCTATTCCAGTCTAGGGGAGATGACCAGGTTGTGGGCTCAGTCCCCAGAAAGGGGTTGTGCAGAAGGCAGCCCATCAATGATTCTCTCTCATCACTGATGTTTCCTCCCTCTCTCCTTTCCTTTCTGAAATCATTAAAAATATATTTTAAAAAACAAAACAACTATCCAGCTCATAGGCCTGATGAAAAAAACACACCAAACTTAATATTAGCTATTGCTATTTTACCTAAATGATTTTCTAAACTTCCAAATGACCACAGATATGTATTTACCCTACAAATCTCACTAGTAGCACTCAAAAATAACAATCCACTATTAAAGCTATGTAAGTCGTCTTGTACAAGGATATAAGAAAAAAGGAGTTTCCTGACATTAACTTTTTCAGATATTATTAACTTTTTCTGGAATAAAAATAGAACTGGAATATCTTTGTAAATTCTAGACTCGGTACTTTAATAATAGAATCAAGCATCATCAAATGTCACAACAATAAGAACACTGTGGATTCTATTAATAGTGTCTATGTTCTTTACACACTCCACAATCATTAATTAAGATCTACTGTGCAATCTGGCGCAGTAAAAATGATGAAGAACTTACACTAAAGCAGGTCCTAATCGCTTTTAGGTGCATTTGTCCTGACAACTCTTTGAATCAGATAGATACTAAATTACAGCCACTTTAAAAGATGAAGAAACCTAGGCCAAGATAGATTAACTAAGTTGCCCAAGATCACACAACTAGTTAAATGGATGGAGGCTCAAAAGTTCACCAGCGTTTACTGTCTCTGACTACACTGATCATGTCAGATTAGTTGTGGGGGGTTTTTTGTGTGTGTTTTTTTTTCTTTCCTAACACGTGCAGCCTGATTTCTTTGGGAGAGGGAGACAGACTACAACTGCCGCAAAGGACTGGTTTCCCTCCCAATACGTAAATGATTACATTCTAACACTTTTCCGAGGAGCCACAATGTAACTACAGGCGAAAGCCGGCTCTCTCTCAGAAACAAAGAAAAATAAACAGTATTCCCATGACGTTTCCCCGTGAACGTGGGTGGACCTCGCAGAATTCGGCGGGCGGACCCACACACAGGTCGGCGGCACGCAGGCAGGCAGTAATGACACTGCGTAAACCCACACCGGCAAGCGGTCATTTCAAAATCCCTCCAGGGACGACGGATGTTTTGCCAATCAGCGCGTTACTGGAAGGCAGGACCCAACAAAACTGAACTTGCATAAACACTTAGTCATCAGTAAGCGCTGAAGTTACAAGTCCCCCCCCAATTCGCAAAATCAAATCCGCAGCGGAATCCCTAATTTCTAAAGAAAGAAAGACTGACAACAACAAACAAAAAAGGCGGGGGTGACATGCGGCGACCGTAAAGTGAAGGCACCTAGGGCGCAGGCGGAAGTAAAAGGAGGGGGAAAACCGGCCCAGGGAGGGGGACTCCACCACCTGCGCGGCCGGGTCACCGGGGACTTCTCCGGGCCCTTCCCCGCCCACAGGCTGCCAGGGCCCCGGGCGTCCCCCCGGGGCGAATTCGGAAGGGCCTTTCGCAGGCGGAGGCGACGGGCCCGGGATGTGTGAGCCCCGCGCCAGGAGCCCGTGGCCGCCGAGACCTCACGGCCGGGGAGGAGCGGAGCGGGGCGGGGCGGGGGCCCCCGGCGCCACCCCCCGCCTGCCCGGGGCCCGCACCTGCAGAGTGGTGATGTGCTTGTCGTTGAACTTGTTCTCGCAGTAGCGCAGCACCAGCGACGTCTTCCCCACGCAGCCTTCCCCGAGCAGCACCACCTTGAACGAGTAGGCTCGGCCCGCCGCCGCCGCCGCCGCCGCCCCGCCGCCGGCCGCAGCCATGCCGTCGCTCCCCGGCCACCCGAACCCTAGCGCAGCGCCGAGCTCCGCACGGCCGCCGCGGCGCCCTCCCAGCCACGGGCGCAGGCCCCTCCGCACCGGCCCGCCCCCCCGGGCGCCGTCTCCTCGCCTCGGCTCCTGGGGCGAGGCCCGGAGAGGGTCGAGGGAAAGCCCGAGAATGAAGGGACCCGGCCACCACGTCAGGGGACCAGACGGAAGGAGAAGAGCACTCCCTCTCCGCCTCCCTCTAATGGCGTCTCCTTCCTCCTACGTCACACCCCGGGGTCACGTGACCACGCGGCCACGGGCGGTGCTAGAACTCGGCCCAGGAGGACGCGCCCGGGGGTGGGCGGGGCCTCTGGCCGCTTCCCCGGGGTGGGGCGGGCGGGCGGGCGGGGAAGGGAGGTCTGGGGCGCCGTCTGCTGCAGAGCCGCGCTGTCTGCGGCCTCGCCCGCGTGCTTTGCATGGGAACTGGGGGAGCAGGGAGTGAGCTAAGTCGCCGTAAGCCAAGCTGTCTGCGGCCTCGCCCGCGTGCCCTGCATGGGAACTGGGGGAGCAGGGAGTTCACCAAGCTAAGTCGCCGTAAGCCCAGCTGCCAAGGTGCCCTTCAGTATCTTCACAGTATTTTCCTGTGGGACTGCAAACTCTTAGCTCTTTTAACTCCCCAGGCCGCCAAGTCTCCTCATCTTTCAGGTCTCAGTGTATACCACCCATCGTCCTCCTTCCGGCCTCCCTTCCAGCCCTCTCCTCCCCACCCCACCCCACCCCACCCCACCCTCCAAGTTGGGTATTTCAGAACACAGATGCACCTTCTTTAGCAGTGTTGACCACATTTCATGGAAGTTAACTTCGCTGAGTATTTATCTGTCCTTGTTAGGCTGCAGATGTGCTAAGGACAAGAACTGTGTAAGACATGCCCACCTTTGAATTTCTGACTCAAAGTGCCAAGCACATACTTGGGCATTTCATATTTGGGTGCTTGATGATTGCTTGTTTTTCTTCATCTGCCTCCCCCTTTCTTTCATGAAATAACACTCTTTCAAGAAACCATAACTGGTGTTTCTGAAAGTTGGCAACTAGAAATCTGGTGTCAGGTAAACCTCCCCCCCCCTCCACGCCACCACACACACACACACACACACACACACACACACACACTACTTTTCTACTTTAAACCAGATAGTCCATTCATTCATTCAAATATTTGAAGATATCCACCACGTGCCAGGTCCTGTGCTGAACAAGACACACATTTTAGCAGGGGAAGATAGACACAGTCGATTATACAATAAATGCTTTCATCTTGATAAAGCAGTTCAGAATAATTTGCAGATTCACATGGGGACCCAATTGGAGTAACTTAGGCAAGAAGGGAGGAGAGCCTCGAAGCAGACAGAACAGAATGTCCAACAGCCTTGAGGTAGGAAGGAACAGACATCTAAAGTTAAGCAATACAAGAATGCAGAGAGGAAGGAAAAATACATCAGATAAGACAGGTAAAGAAGCCAGGGGTCAATACTAAAAGGGCCTTTCAGCAAATGAGGGCTGACAATTATATTTGACTTTTAAAAGATCACTCTGACTGTACTGTAATTTGGAAAATGGAATAAGAAGGACAATATTACTTAGACTTATTTAGAGTAATTATGTCTTTATTAATATCCTCATGATTATATGGAGGATATATTCTCTACTTCTTCTATCTGCATTGCTCCTTTCAGGGCCTCTGCATATTCATGAACACTTTCAGAATTAGAAAGAGACTGTTTTGCTATCTCTTCTGAATTCTTATTCATATTTCATTGAAATCTGTCTCCACCTACAATTAATTGTTCCTAACTCAACCTACACACTATGTATCTAATCTCTATTCTTTATGAAATATCTCTATACATATGAAGAAAGCTATGTGATCCTCCTTATTTAAGCCTTCTCTTTTCAATATAGCCAATTCTTTCAACCACTGCTCCAATGATTTGGATCCCAGATCATTTAATGGCTTGATCCTCTTAGAACCTACATGTGTTATGCCCAGAGTTCGCGGTCCCCAATAATCAACCACTAAGGAACCTTTTCCGATGCAAAAGCAAAGAGTCTTTATTCAAACCCAGGTTTGGCTCCCAGCCTCTTTCTGGCGCAGCAGTGAGATGAGAGAGCGAGCCGGGGGGTGGGGTGGGATGGGGGTGGGGGAGACGACAATGTGTTATATGGGGTAGGATAATTGGGAGGGCTTAGGAAAGTGACAAGGGTTAGAGATTGGTCACTTGAATTAGGGTCTTTCTGTGGTTTAGCTTAATTAGGACCCTCGTTGTATTCCTGGAGCCTCATTGGTCCATTCGGGTGGTGGTCTGGGGAAGCTAGGACATTGCTGGCATACCTGTGGCCACTCCCAGAAAAGGGAGGGGGTTTAGGCAGGGGGCCCAGCCCTATTGGACAAGATGGAGGGGAGTTCATTTCCTTTCACATGCAGTACTTTGCACTTATCACTCAATCAAAAACAATTAAACTTTTTCATTGTAAAATAAAGTAATTTTTAATTAAATCTTTGTTATTCAGATTATTACATTTGTTTCTCTTTTTGCTCCATATCTCCCCTCCACCCGGCTTTCACCCTTCCCTCTACCCTTACCTCCCTCCCATTGATCTCATCCATAGGTGTATTATTTTTGTCCAGTCTCTCCCTGTACACCCCTCACCTCATTCCCCCTGAGAATTAGCAGTCCACTCCCTTTCTGTGCTCCTGATTCTATTATATTCACCAGTTTATTCTGTTGATCAAATTTTTAATTCGCTTAATTTTTAATTTCACTTGTTGATAGATATGTATTTGTTGTTCATAATTTTTTGTCTTTTACCTTTTTCTTCTTCCTCTTCTAAAAGGGTACCTTTCAGCATTTCATATAATACTGGTTTGGTGGTGATGAACTCCTTTAGCTTTTTCTTATCTGTGGAGCTCTTTATCTGCCCTTCAATTCTGAATGATACCTTTGCTGGATAGAGTATTCTTGGTGTTATTTTAAGCGAATTGATTTGTGATCATTTGTTATAGAAGCAATAGGAAACAAATGCATAAGTATATATTCAAGTACCCTACA
>PVJN01033967.1:0-23074 GCA_004026805.1 Lasiurus borealis | reverse complement strand
CTCGGAGTGATTGGCCCGTCTTCAAGGCTGCTTATCTTTATTTTTCTTACAACACATCCTCCACAGTTTTCCCAGAGTCTGTAAAAAAAAAAACACAAAAAAAAATCTCTTCTCCACAGTTAGTGCAGTGAATAGCTATGAATCAGCTGTGAATCTATTCTTATGGCTACCCTTCCCCTATCAGAAGATGAACGTTTTTATTTAATTAACCACAGGGCACCAGCAGATCCATCCATCATCCTAATATAGAAAAAGCCAAGGGTCGGCACAGACGAAATGAACAAATGGACAACTGAACAGGAGGCTGCGTGGGGTGAACAAGCTGGTGGGGGAAGGGTGGGGGGCTATGAGGGATGACCAAATGACTGGGCCCTGGCCAGGTTCGGCAACAGAACTCGGGGTCTCCTGTGATCAGGGGGTGTGGCCGGCCTTTAAACCTGGGGCCTAGAGTTCCCTGTCACCACCAAGCCACAGCCAGAGCTTTGTTCCCTTCTGCTGCCATGCCCCATTAGGGGAGGCAGTTAGGGGTGACCAGGCTGGCAGGGAGGACAGTGAGGGGCAACCAGGCTGGGAGGGGGGCAGTTAAGGTTGACCAGGCCGGCGGGGAGAGGGCAATTAGGGGCAACCAGGCTGGCAGGCAGGTGAGCAGTTAGGAGCCAGCAGTCCAGGATCGTGAGAGGGATGTCCAACTTCTGGGGATCAGGCCTAAACCGGCAGTCGGACATCCCCTCTGCAGGCTAGACTGAGGGGATCCTCCTTTCCCCATGCATGAATTTCGTGCACGGAGCCTCTAGTATATGTATAATTCTTTATTGTCCAAAGTATTACATATGTCCCCCTTTCCCCCCATTGACTCCCTCCAGCCTGCCCCAGGTCTTCACCGCCCCATTGTGTGTGTCCATGGGTTATGCATATATGTACACAAGGTCTTTGGTTGATTACTCCCACCACCCACCCCCGGCCTTCCCGCTGGGTTTCCACACTCTGTTCCATGCTTCCATGTCTCTGGATCTACTCTGTTCATCTATTTCTTTTGTTACTTGGATTTCACATATGAGTGAAATTATGTGATACAGTGGTACCTCGAGATACGAGTTTAATTCATTCCGTAACCTTGAGGCGTGGGAAACTATGAGACGCTCGAGTCTCGGTAAATTGGTGGGTCATGTGCAGCCAGCCGATCCACACGATTACTCCTATCTCAAATGTTGCTCGTATTTCAAAGCAAAAATCGCTTGCTGGATGGCTCGTATCTCAAAAATCTCATATGTTAGGGCACTCGTATCTTGAGGTACCACTGTACTTACCTTTCTCTGACTTATTTCACTCAACATGATACTCTCCAGGTCCCTCCATGCTGTCTCAAAGGGTAAGAGATTCAAGGATGTATTTTTTTTTTTTTTAGCAACACTCATTTTCTTGATGTCAGAGTCATGATTTTTTTTTTTAGTATGCACTCCGTTATTCAGTGCTTGCAAGCATCATTCTGGGTGTTCAGCCTTTCAAACACGAAAAGTGGTTTCTATTTTCAGACACAGATTGCCTTTATATAAAAGTATTCCAATCATTCCCCTCCTCTCTCCAATTCTATTTTCCTTCTCGTCAAAGGACATATCACCATACCATTTGTCTATTTTTAATCGTTTGCCTTTAGATGGTGCGTTTTTGAAGAGCAAGGCCCTCTGAATTTTGCTCAGTGCTGTGTCCCAAGAAGAGAAAAGAGTGGCCTACACACCGTCGTCCCTCAATAAATTTTAATATGTGAATAAATGGGGAAACCACATTTTGTGGAGACGTGGGAGTGCTATTTCAGACAAGTTGAAAAGCTTGGAAACATGGGTTGAAAATGGAGAAAGAGGGAGGATTTACCCGCTCAGGTGTGAAGAATGAAGCTAAGAGAAACTCTGGGAGTAGATGAGTTCCTTCAGGTAAAGAGACAGTGCTAAGAAAGAAGAAAATGGGACTGCACAGAGACTCTCCTAGGACCTGGGTTTTTGGGGTGGGGGGTGTATAAAAGAGAATTCGAGTTATGGGGAATAGGCTGTCAAAGAAATAAGAAATGAATCCAAAGCCAAAGTTGCTCAATTGAGCCCCAAATTACAGGGAAGACCAGCCAGAGGAGGAGCAAGCAGGTGGGTTGTTAGGCACTCACGGATGCCCTCTGAGAAACCAGTTGTGGAGTAGTGGAGCTGAAACCAAGTCTCCATACCTTGAGAAATGAAGAAGAGAGCAAGGTGAAAAGGTGGAGAGTCACTGAAACCGGTTTGGCTCAGTGGATAAGGCGTCGGCCTGAGGACTGAAAGGTCCCAGGTTCAATTCTGGTCAAGGGCATGTATCCTGATTGCGGGCACATCCCCAGTTGGGGGTGTGCAGGAGGCAGCTGATCGATGTCTCTCTCTCATCGATGTTTCTAACTCTCTATCCCTCTCCCTTCCTCTCTGTAAAAAATCAATAATATATATATATATATATATTTAAAAAGGCATAGAATCAAGATTCTCTTTCCGTGTCACCTGCGCTCCGAAGGTCCCTGAAATATCCGTTAAGTAAATAAGCCCAGATGAATTAAGCGGATACAATCTTTCCTCCTCAGTTAGGATGGCATGGACAGTTTGGCCGGGGTCCTGGGGTTCCGGGAGTGAACAGAACACTCTCCCCCATGGCAGAGGGCCTGCAAAAATAGCTCCCTCATCAGCATCAGCTTCCTGCCCGCCTGCGCCTCAGCGGCGTGTTCCTGTGGCTGCTGTTTAACGAGCTCCTTCGGCTTTCTTTTTTCCTCCTGCTCTGTGTTTCCGTGTAACGTGCCTTCGTAGCGCGGGGGGCTTTGAGGGAGCTGCCTGCAGGCTCTCATCTCACAGCAGGAACTGGCTCTGTGCTCCTGGGGACTGAGGGCCTCTCCGAGGTGCTCCAGTGCCTTAGCTTCTCAGCTGTGCCGCAGGGAACGCCGATGCATACAGGAGTGGGTTCTAAAATAAACTCATAGAAGGAAGGCCTCGTTAGGAAAGTGACGTGATCATCCGTGGACCCTGAGCATCCACTCAGCTTCCCACAGAAGAGCCACCCAGCAGTGTGTGGATAAGTGTATGTCTAGTGGGGTTGCAGTGTACAAGGATGATGGAATCTCTTGCTGTTCTGATAACAGGGCAGAGGGGATCAGCATTGCCTAGACCAGCGGTTCTCAACCTGTGGGTCGCAACCCCTTTGGGGGTCAAACGACCCTTTCACAGGGGTCACCTAAAACCATCGGAAAATGCAGATATTTACATCACGATGCATAACAGTAGCAAAATTGCATGGTTGGGGGTCACCACCGCATGAGGAACTGTATGCAAGGGTTGCAGCCTTAGGAAGGTTGAGAACCACTGGCCTAGAGGATTTCTTTAAAAAGATTGCTGGGCTAAAACCGGTGTGGCTCAGTGGATAGAGCGTCGGCCTGCGGACTGAAGGGTCCCAGGTTCAATTCTGGTCAGGGGCAGGTACCTTGGGTGTGAGCACATCCCCAGTATGGGGTGTACAGGAGGCAGCTGATCGATGTTGCTCTCTCAGCCATGTTTCTAACTCTCTATCTCTTTCCCTTCTTCTGTTAAAAATCAATAAAATATATTTTTTAAAAGAGAAAAAGAAAAGAAGAAATAATAACTGTTCACATTAAAAAAAAAAGATTGTTAGGCTGAAACTGGTTTGGCTCAGTGGATAGAGCGTCGGCCTGCAGACTGAAAGGTCCCAGGTTCGATTCCGGTCAAGGGCATATATCTTGGTTGCGGCTGATCGATGTTTCTCTCTCATCCATGTTTCTAACTCTCTTTCTCTTTCCTGTCCTCTCTGTTAAAAAAATCAATAACATATATTAAAAATTTGACCAACAGAATAAACTGGTGAATATAATAGAATCAGGAGCACAGAAAGGGAGTGGACTGATAATTCTCAGGGGGAATGGGCTGAGGGGTGTACAGGACAAAATCATACACCTATGGATGAGGTCAACGGGAGGGAGGTAAAGGTAGAGGGAGGGGTGGGAGCCGGGTGGTGGGAAGCTATGGAGGGGGAAAAAGAGAAACAAATGTAATAATCTGAATAATAAAGATTTAATTTAAATAAATAAAATAAATAATAAAATAAAATAAAATAAAATAAAAAAGATTGCTGGACCACACACTGCCCCACTTCTGATCCAATAGTCTTGGGGCCAGATGGTTTGCATTTCTAGCAATTTCTCAAGTGATCTGGATGCTTCTGGCTACACTTGCAAAACTACTGGCCTATGCAATCCAGGTGAGATATTTTTAATAACTTTCCCCATACTTTTCTGTTGTGCTGCACGGAAAAGAGCTAACTGCACATTTCAGCTCTTTTGCTCTGGCTTCTGTCAGTTTCGTAGGTGAGGAAAACAAAACAAAAAACAAACTAAGTGATGCTAGGAATAACCACCCCTGGATTTCTAGCCTTTTAATCACTTTTAAGTGGAATAAAGGTTTTACCTTCGTCAATAAGATGTTAGTGCCTCTTAAAAAATAACAGCTTTGCCGAGACTGGTTTGGCTCTGTGGATGGAGCGTCGGCCTGTGGACTGAAAGTTCCCGGGTTCAATTCCGGTCAGGGACATGTACTTTGCTTGCGGGCACATCTCCAGTGTGGGGCGTGCAGGAGGCAGCTGATCAATGTCTCTCTCTCTGACTTTCTATCCCTCTCCCTTCCTCTCTGTGAAAAATCAATAAAATATGTTAAAAAAAATAAATAAGAGCTTACCTGAATTATACAAAGGGGATACAACGGTCTCACACTGAAAAGTGAGTCTCTTTCTATTACAAAACGTGTCTCCGCTGAAGTCTCTTACTGTGAGAAAAGGAACGTGGTGGTCATAAGATGACAGGGAAAAAATAAGACTCATTTCCCACACCGATCGGAGTTATTCCATTTATTTTTTTTGTTTTTTAAGACAAAGACAAAACAGAACATCTAGAGACTAAATAATCTAGGCTTATCCAGGGATGTTTAGAAGGAATTGTTTTTCTTCCTCTAGCTGAAGGCATTGGCAGAGACGCAGCGTGATATCATAATTAGGGCACCATCTGACTCTGTGGGCAGAGCTGACAGGGCAGCTCCCGGGAAGCTCTGAATGAGCTGCTCACTGCTCTCGCACTTGAGCAATTCCAAACTGGTTCGGGCGACGTTCATTAAAACATTTGTAAGAACAAATTAATGTTTGAAGAGGGACCAGCTTTAGATTTGTGCTCGTCTTCCAGTTCTAGAAAGTAAAGATTAGAAATAAAATTAAGGCATTGCTCAACAAATAGTTTGGGATAAAATAAATATTTGTGGGTTTTTGTTTTTTTCCCCAGAGATTTCATAACATTGATTTCTAAAGGACACACTCTTCTCTTTATGCTTGATCTGCTATTTCTCCCACACAAATAAACTTTACTAGCTAATAAAGGCAGACTCGATCTTAAACAAAATTCAAATGACAAATGTTATCTGTGCTTTTATCAGAGATATTATATTGTCCAGCCATAATGTGTTTGCGATGAAGGTAAATTATTTGATAGAATCCACACAAACCTGACTTCTGTCAGGTTTGCAGCTGGTCATGCTGGGTAAACCCTTCCCATCAGCTTGCAACCAAGACTTAATTACAGCAGAAGGGTGCAAAGCCCTCAGCTGGGGTGTTCATGGAGGCTGTGCCATCGGATCATAAGGACACCCCTACATTAGACCATGCTACCAAGTCTAAGAGGCATAGCAGCTCTACCTAACACATAGAGAAAAAAACACACAGGGAGGTGAGGAAAACAGGAAAATAAAGCAACATGGTCCAATGAAAGAAAGGAGTCATACTCCAGAAAAAGAGCTAAACAAGATGGAGACAAGCAATCTACTAGATGCAGTTCAAATCACTGGTTATAAGGATTTCAAGAAACTTAGTGAGGATCTCAACCGCATAAAAATAACACAGTAAGAAAGGAAGACTACGTTCAGTGAAATAAAAATATAATTTACAAAGAACCAAGAGTAGAGTAGGAGAAACCAAGAATCAAATTATCGATTTGGAATGTAACGAAGCAAGAAAAAGACAATAATAAAATAAGACACCCAATACGAACAGCAAAAAGAAAAAAAGAATAGCAAAATACTATAAGGATAGTTGTAAGGAGCCTCTGGGACAACTTCAGGCATACCAACATTTGCATCAGGTGGGTGACGAAAGGAGAAGAGAAAGAGCAAAAAATCGAAAACCTATTTGAAAAAATAATGACAAAAAACTTCCCCAGTTTGGTGAGGGAATCAGACATATAAGTCCAAGAAGCTCAGAGAGTCCCAAACAAGATGAACCCAAAGAGTCCCACACTAAGACAAATCATAATTAAAAGTTTAAAGACAACAGCCGAGACCTGTTTGGCTCAGTGGATAGAGCATCGGCCTGCGGACTGAAAGGTCCCAGGTTCGATTCCGGTCGGGGGCATGTACCTTGCTTGCAGGCACATCTCCAGTGTGGGGCGTGCAGGAGGTGGCTGATTGATGTCTCTCTCTTATCGATGTTTCTGACTCGCTATCCCTCTCCCTTCCTCTCTGTAAAAAATCAATAAAATATATAAAAATAAAATAAAAAAAAGTTTAAAGGCAACA
The DNA here is from genome assembly GCA_004026805.1 of Lasiurus borealis. NCBI lineage: Eukaryota > Metazoa > Chordata > Mammalia > Chiroptera > Vespertilionidae > Lasiurus > Lasiurus borealis. The sequence continues at coordinate 16,451 of PVJN01033967.1, read as the reverse complement.
GAGAATCCTAAAAGCAGCAAGAAAAAGTTATCTACAAGGGAGCTCACATAAGACTATAAGCTGATTTCTCAAAAGGAACTCCAGGCCAGAAGGGAGTGGTAAGAAATATTCAAAATGATGAAAAGCAAGGACCTACAACTAAGAGTACTCTATCCTGAAAAGCTATCATTTAGAACTGATGGACGTATAAAAAGCTGCGTAGACAAGAAAAAGCTAATGGAGCCATAGCCAGTTTGGCTTAGTGTATAGAGTGTCGGCCTGCAGACTGAAGGGTCCTGAGTTCAATTCTGGTCAACATCAGTTGCAGGTTAGATCCCTGGCCCTGGTCAGGGCTCATGTGGGAGGCAAGCAATTGGTGTGTGTCTATCTTTGTCTCTCCCCCCCACCCCCCCGCCTTCCACGCTCTCTAAAAAATCAATGGAAAAAATATCCTTGGGTGAGGATTAACAACAAAAAGAAGAAAGGGAGGGAAGGAAGATGGGAGGAAGGGAGAGAGGGAGGGAGAAAGGAATAAAGGAAATAAGGAGATAAGGAAGGAAGGAAGGAAGGAAAGAAGGGAGGGAGGAAGGGAGGAAGGGAGGGAGGGAGGGAGGAAGGGAGGAAGGGAGGAAGGAAAAAGCTGGAGGAGTTCACCACCAATTTAAGTATTATATGAAAAAGCACATAAATAAGCAGGTCTAGATCAAACTAAAAAATTCTGCAGAACAGAATAAAGTCAACAAAATGAAAAGGCAACTTACAAAGTATAAAAAAATAGTTACAAATTATATATCTGATAAGGATCTATAGCCAAAATATATAAAGAATTCCTATAACTTGATAGCCAAACCCCCTCCCGCTCCCCACACACACACACAAAAAAAACACACACAAAAAAAACCCCACACCTAACAATCTAATTAAAAAATGGCTAGGGGAACTGAATATAAATTTTTCCAGGGACGACATACAAATGGACAACACGTACATGAAAAAATGCTCAACATCACTAATCATCAAGGAAATGCAAATTTTTTTGCATTAAAAGCACAATGTGGCCCTGACTGGTTTGGCTCAGTGGGTAGAGCATCAGCCTGCGGACTGAAGGGTCCCAGGTTTGATTCTAGTCAAGGACATGTACCTTGGTTGTGGGCATATCCAGTAGGAGGTGTGCAGGAGGCAGCTGATGGATGTTTCTCTCTCATCGATGTTTCTAACTCTCTATCCCTCTCCCTTCCTCTCTGTAAAAAGTCAATAAAATATATTTTTTAAAAAACCACACAATGTGATATCACCTCACATCAGTTAGATGGCTATCATAAAAAACAACAGAGAAGTGCCGGAAAGGATGTGGAGAAAAGGGAACACTAGTGTACCGGAATGCAAATCAACACAGCACTATGAAAAACAGTATGCAGCTTCCTCAAATAGCTAAAACTAAAAATATGATCCAGCAATCCCACTTGTGAGTACATATCCAAAGAAATTGAAATCAGGATCTTGTGAAATATCTACACTCTCATGTTCGTTGTGGCATTACTTACAATAGCCAAGATATGAAAACCAACTGTCAACAAAGGACTGGATAATGAAAAGGTGACAATATTATTCAACCATGAGAAATAAGGAAATCCCCCCATTCACCACAACTTAGCTGGGTCTTGAGGGCCTTACACTAACTGAAATAAGTCAGATAGAGAAAGACAAAGGCTGTGTGATATCACTCATATGCAGAATCGAAAATAGATAAATTGAGAGAAACACTAAAGTGGTGTTTATTAAGTACTGGGATAGGGAAATGTTCAAAAGACACAAAGTTTCAGTTATAAGCAGAAAAAGTTTGGGCATCTAATGTACAGGATGATGATTATAACTAGTAATATTGCATTATATGTTTACTAGAGGTCCGGTGCATGAAATCCATATACAGGGGGTGTTCCAGCCTGCACTCTGTCCAATCTGGGATCCCTTGAGGGTTTGAAATTTCCCATAGATCCTGTGGGAAATATCAGGCCTAAATAGGGGGTTGGACATCCCTCTCACAATCCAAGACTGCTAGCTCCCAACCACTCACCTGCCTGCTTACCTGATTGCCCCTAACCACTTCTGCCTGCCAGCCTAATCACTCCTTAACCATTCCCCTGATTGATGCCTAACTGCTCTCCAGCTGGCCTTATTGCCCCTAAATGCTCTTCCCTTCTGGCCCAGTCACCCCTAAGTGCCCTCCTCTGCTGGCCTGGTTACCCCTAACTGCTCTCCCTTGCCAGCCTGGTCTCCCTCAACTGCCCTCCCTGCTTGCCTGATTGCCCTCCCCTGTGGGCCTGGTCCCCTTCAACTGCCCTCCCTGCAGGCCTAGGTCCCTCCCAACTGCCTTCCTCTGTTGGCCTGGTCTCCCCCAACTTCCCTCCTCTGCCAGCCTGGCCACCCCAACTGCCCTCCTCTGCTGGCCAGGTCACACCTAACTGTCCACAATACCCTCCCTTGCAGGTCATCTTGTGGTGGCCATCTTGTGTCCACATGGGGGCAGCCATCTTTGACCATATGGGTTGGCCATCTTGTGTCTTGGAGTGATGGTCAATTTGCATATTGCTGGTTTATTAGACAGGATTTTTGTTTTTAAATTTTTTAAGGAATCTATTGAGGTGACATAGGTTAATAAAATTATATAGGTTTCAGGTATACAATTGTTTAATACATCATCTGTATATTGTATTGTGTCTTCACCACCCCAGGTCAAGTCTCCTTCCATCACCCTTTATTCCCCTCTACCCTGTTTGACCTCCCCTCAGTCTCTTTTCCTGCTGATAATCACCATATATTTTAATGTTCTTAAGACAGTAGACTTTAAGTGTTCTCACCAAAAAAAAGAAAAAGGGAGAAAGGAAGAAAGGAAGAAAGGAAGAAAGGAAGAAAGGAAGGAAGAAAGAAAGAAAGAAAGAAAGAAAGAAAGAAAGAAAGAAAGAAAGAAAGAAAGGAAGGAAGGAAGGAAGGAAGGAAGGAAGGAAGGAAGAAAGAAAGAAAGAAAGAAAGAAAGAAAGAAAGGAAGAAAGGAAGAAAGAAAGGAAGGAAGGAAATAATATAACTATGTGATGGAATGGAGGTGGTAGCAAATACTATGGTGGCAACGATTTTGCAATTTTTTGCCATGTATTTAACCACATCTTGTCCACTTGAACATCATGTTATATATAAATTACATCTCAATAAAGATAGGAAAGAAACATTATGCTATCATAGAAATAAATTCTTACATACAAATCTAGTTAGTTTTGGGTGATTTAGATATGCACTAAGAATAAGAGGAGGTCTTATGCTCAGATTCACACACACAAAAAAGCACCACTTACCTTTGATGGAGGAACAAATTCAACACATTCTATCCATGTGGTTAAAAATGACTTTCTACATATCGCACATATCCTTCCCTTAGAGATTACGTCCCAGACCTGTGGGTACCACTCCATGGCATCTAGTACGACAGGATTCCTTTCTATCAGCTGATTCATTATAAATCTTGATGCCATTTCCTAGATTAAAAAAATATGATGCCTCAGGATAATTTTCAAAATAACCATTCTTTATTATTCCTCACAGCGTCCGTTAAATTAATTTTTCAAAGAGTATATAATCAAGTATATTGTCAATGATTGGCATTATAAATAAGTTTGGCTTTCAACAATGTAAGAAAAGCAACTTATTCCGTATTTTTTTATATGCAGGAATCCAAGTTATAATACACTTACATTATTAGAGAAAGTTTAAGTTTTGTACCTCTTATTACAGTAAACAAGGACTGTACACATATTCAGACTGACTAGAAAAACTGAGTCCATCATATTTGCTAGTGTCTAAATTCTTACCACTAAAATTGTGGATCATGAACCAGCAGAATTTGCATCACCTGGAAGCCTATTAGAAATTCACTCGTGGATGCACTCCGGGCTTACTGAATCAGAATCTTCAATTAACAAGTTTCTCCAGATAATCCTTTTGCATGTTAGAGTTTGAGAAGCATTAGTTTAAGTTGCCTACTGCATTGAGTGCCTAGATAAAACCATATTGGTAAAGAACACTTGTTTCTATTAACCAAATCTCTGAATTCACTCTGTATTAAACCTACCCACACAGGTATGTTCAGAAACCTCATTTATGGCAATAATAATATTAGAATATTTATATATATAAAAGGCTGACCGGCCGACAGGCCAGTAGGTATGACATGCACTGACTACCAGGGGGCAGATGCTCAACGCAGGAGCTGCTGAGCGAGAGCAACTTTGCAGGGTGCCCTCTCACACCCCGGAGCCCCATAGGGGATGTCAGACTGCCAGTGTCAACCTGATCCCCACAGGCCAGGTCAAGGGACCCCACTCACTTCACAGATGCCCTTTGAGCCCCAGCACCATCCCAGGTGCGGCTGGCTGGGCAGGGACCCCAGGAGGTGCAACCAGCCCATCTCACCCAGTCCCATCCTGCTGGCCACCTGCTAATTAATTTCCTTTCTATGTGCACGAATCTGTGCACCAGACCTCTAGTTAAATAGTGAAAGGGGTGGGGAGGAAATATAGAGAAGCTGACTTTCATCATGACAATCAACATCACCTTAAAGTAAAAAATTAAAGTATATATACAGTGGTACCTCGAGATACGAGTTTAATTTGTTCCGTAACCTTGAGGCGTGGGAAACTATGAGATGCTTGAGTCATGGTAAACTGGTGGGTCGTGTGCAGCCGGCCGATCAGAGAGATTACTCGTATCTCAACTGTTGCTCGTATTTCAAAGCAAAAATCGCTCGCTCGATGGCTCGTATCTCAAAAATCTCATGTTAGGGCACTCGTATCTCGAGGTACCACTGTATGTATGTATGTATATATATGTAATACTTAAAATGAAATCTTTCCTGGCAAAGCAACAACAAAAAAATATATTTGATTTCCTCCACTAAGTGTCCCATTTCCCCAGTGTCTGTGACAGTAGCCTGGAAGTCCTATATAAATGTCACACAAACACTGCATGGATTTGAATTAGTTTGTGAGACTTTTTTTTTCTGGTCAAAGTATTAAAGTAGTTCATATTAAACTCTGAAATGAATCTGTGGGAATACCTACATAGATATATAGAGATGTAGATGTAGATATAGATATCTAGCTATAGATATAATCTGTCACTCATTCACCCAAATTAAAGTATTTTTAAAATAACACCAAAATGCTAGAGATTGCTGCCTCCCGGTTCTTTATGATGCTGTCCCTTCGACGTCACAGGCCTCTGGGAAAGCTGCCCTGACACGGCTTGGGTTCCTTAAATGCCTGATCCTCCGGCAGCATAACCTCCTCCCCACGGAAGCGCCCTCTCCCGGGTGGTTACATAACTGAGGCCCTCCTTCCTGGAAAAGGTGCCCTTTCATACCAGTCTTAGCAGGACTGACACATGACAGGTCCAGTGCCACCCTTTCTTTACCTCTTTACACAGAGCACACCTTGTGATTCTGAATAAAATGTTGATTTTAGAGGTCAGTGTTAGCTACAAGAATTAAAAGTCTAAGTCTCAGAAAACGAATACAGTGGTACCTCGAGATACGAGTGCCCTAACATACGAGATTTTTGAGATACGAGCCATTGAGCGAGCGATTTTTGCTTTGAAATACGAGCAACATTTGAGATAGGAGTCATCGCGGGGATTGGCCGGCTGCACACGACCCACCAGTTTATCTCGACTCGAGCGTCTCATAGTTTCCCATGCCTCAAGGTTACGGAACGAATTAAACTCGTATCTCGAGGTACCACTGTACTAGATTCACTCCCCAAAATATCAGATGATCGAAGAATTTGCTGAAATACATGGGACCTGTAAACAGGTGACAGGTCACTTTTCCCATTTAAGATTTCTGGAACGAAATATGTTTGTTGTTGCATCGGGTATGTCTCTTGACAGCTCATAACATTGCCCGTTACTTATATTCTTCTCCTACTTGCTGCAAATATATTCCTTTGGAAGATATATGAAGCATCGAAATATGAAGTGATGTCGAAACCGGTTTGGCTCAGTGGATAGAGCATCTGCCTGGGGACTGAAAGGTCCTGGGTTCGATTCTGGTCAAGGGCATGTACCTTGGTTACGGGCACATCCCCAGTAGGGGGCATGCAGGAGGCAGCTGATCGATGTGTCTCTCTCATCGATGTTTCTGATTCTCTTTCCCTCTCCCTTACTCTCTGTAAGAAATCAATAAAAAAAAAAAAAATATATATATATATATATATATATATATATATATATATATATATAAAAGAAATATGAAGCTATTACTTGGAAATGTGAGTATATATATATAAAGTATATACTGTATGTTGGCTATGACAATAGTACCTTGAGGACACCCCTTATGCAGTGGTTCTCAACCTTCCTAATGCCGCAACCCTTTAATACAGTTCTTTATGTTTTGGTGATCCCCAACCATAAAATTATTTTTGTCGCTACTTCATAACTGTAATGTGCTACTGTTATGAATCTTAATGTAAAATATCTGTGTTTTCTGATGGTCTTAGGAGACCCTGCTAGCTGTTCGTGACCCACAGGTTGAGAACCGCTGCCTTACAGGGACATGGGTTACAGGACTCCAGGGCAGGAGGAATGGGGAAACTGAGGCAGGGAAGGTAAAACAAGACCCAACAGTGTGGGCAGTCTGCAGCCAGTTTGAAACTACCAGACCGTTATCTTCCCCGGCCAAGGACACAGAAAACGGTTAGAAACCTCCCCGATGAGAGAACGCAGACAGGGAGGAGGAAGGGGGAAGGGAAAAGAGCAACTTCACTCCCTGGGGCCGAGGTGGAGAAGCCAGCAGCCGCGCTTGGCAGGATGAAGCTGCCAGGTGCTTCTCACCAAATCTGGGGAGACCCCCACACAGCCAAGAACGGGGCCTGGAGACTGAATCTGCACCAAACTGGTCAGCAGAGGCAGGCGGAAGCCTCTAGACAGGAGGGTGTATAATTCGGGGGACCCCCACCCCGCCTGCTCCTCAGATCAGCGGAGAGCACACCTGGTCTTCCTATGCCAGGTGCACAGATTTGCTGGCTTTGCTCTTTCCATAAAGCGGCATGCCTTATTGCTTTCAGAAATTGGCTTTGCACAGTGCAGTCAAGGTCTCCCACACACATTCGTTTTTATGAGAAGACAAAGGATCGAGGTGGGGACAGCCCTCTCTGCTGGCTCAGGGGGCTGTCCGGTCTGGTGACACCTCCCTGGTGTTGGTGAGAGGTGCCTGTCACACAGGCAGTACAGTTTTGGAGAAGAGACAACTAGGTAAAGTTGTCTAAGTCCAGTGTTATTTAAGAGTCACTCATCTTTTATGGGGGAAAAAAAAAAGTTTCCTTTGATCTGGAAACGTCCCAAGTGCCCATCAGTAGATGGGTGGATAAAAAAAGCTGTGGCACATTTACACCAGGGAGTAGGATGCAGTTGTGAAAGAGAAGGATCTCTTACCCTTTGGGACAGAATGGAGAGACTGGGAGAGTGTTAGGCTAAGCGAAATAAGCCAGCCAGAGAAAGATAAGTAGCACATGATCTCACTCATATGTAAAATCTAATGAACAACATTAATTGAACAAAATACTGTAGATCCAGAGGCACACATGCATGGAACAGCCTGAAGAATCTCAGAAGGAAGGTGAGGGTGGGGATGGGGGTGAGGAGAGATTAACCGGGGGATGTATATGCATATATGCATAGTCCCTGGACACATACGACAGTATGGTGAAGGCCTGAAGGGTGTGGGTGTGGGATAGAGGGTGTCAATGGAGGGAAAAGGGGAGGTGAACATCTGTAATCTGTTTTTTTTATGAATTTTCTTTATTTTTTTAATATATTTTATTGATTTTTTACAGAGAGGAAAGGAGAGGGATAGAGTTAGAAACATCGATGAGAGCGAGACAAGGGGATGTGCCCGCAACCAAGATACATGACTAAAGTGAACATGATTTCTGGATCATTTTCATTCATCCACTAGGAATAGGGTCCAGTTGAGAGGGTAATGGGAGTGGCAAAGAGTTTCCCCCCTCCCCTCAGCAGGAGCAAGTCAAATACATCCTTAGGTTATACTGAAAGATACTTGGAAGGTGAGTGTGAAATCAGATCCCTCTCTTTTCATGCGGCCAAAGGTTTCCCTGTTTCTGAATCTAGTTACTCTGGAAATCAGATAGGATGGCATTAGATTCTATAAGCAAGTCAAAGAGCTTCTGTCTAGGATGCACATGGCCAACAGACTAGGTGAGGTCAATCATTTGCTGATCTGGCTAGAATTCTTTCAAAGGAAACTCTTTAAAACTTAAATCAGCCGAAACCGGTGTGGCTCAGTGGATAGAGCGTCGGCCTGCGGACTGAAGGGTCCCAGGTTCGATTCCGGTCAAGGGCATGTATCCTGGTTGCGGGCACATCCCTAGTAAGGGGAGTGCAGGAGGCGGCTGATCGATGTCTCTCTCTCATTGATGTTTCTAACGCTCTATCCCTCTCCCTTCCTCTCTGTAAAAAATCAGTAAAATATATTTAAAAAAATAAAAATAAAAATAAATAAAACTTAAATCAGGGCTGCCTGTATGAATGACTCAGGCCTTACCTGTAGGCTCAGGATGTCGAACTGCTTGATGGCACTAACCGGGTAATTCAGGAACAGAGGGTTTGCCTCGCAGTAGAATTCCTTCAGCTTCATATACTGAAACTTTCCAAACAAAATGAAAACTTCATTTCACACCAAAATAACAAAGTTTACTCCCAAGGCTACATCTTTAAGAAAATCAGATTTAAATCGCTTTCTTTAGGACTTAGAGTCCACATTAGTATTTTAACAGCAGGACAGTTGTTAGAAACATAAGCAAACAAACAAACAGAAAATCCAGAGAAGAGCCTCAAACTAAAATTGCCCAGACCAGTTTGGCTCAGTGGATAGAGGGTCGGCCTACGTACTGAAAGGTCCCAGCTTCGATTCCGGTCAAGGACATGTACCTTGCTTGTGGGCACATCTCCACTGTGGGGCATGCAGGAGGTGGCTGATCGATGTCTCTCTCTCATCGATGTTTCTTACTTTCTATTTCTCTCCCTTCCTCTATGTAAAAAATCAATAAAATATGTGTGTTTTTTTTAAAAATCACCCTAAAGGGAAATGGACTGAATTCACCAATAAAAATGCATATAGAGCCGAAACCGGTTTGACTCAGTGGATAGTGTGTAGGCCTGCGGACTGAAAGGTCCCAGGTTCGATTATAGTCAAGGGTATGTATCTTGGTTGTGGACACATCCCCATTAGGGGGCATGCAAGAGGCAGCTGATAGATATCTCTTTCTCTCTCATCAATGTTTCTAACTCTCTATCCCTCTCCCTTCCTCTCTGTAAAAAATCAATAATATATATTTAAAAAAGAAAAAGAAAAAAGAAAACAAGTGGTCCAGGAAGTAGAGGGACGCGAGTGAGGAAGTGGCTGAGACAGAAATAACCAGATTCAAAGGCAAAGATCCAGGGGGCAAAGGACTGCATTCAGGGAGAGAGTCTGTTGATTATGATTTATTGCTTATTCAAGGTCGACCAGAAGACTGCAAGTGGATCTGTAGAGGAAAATCAGCTAACGTAGCTATTTGAGCCAAGAGCACAGGGGAAATAGGAAGCACAGTGTAAAGCGAACAGAGACAGTACCCTCAAGTATACCTGTCCTTACCGTTAGCCGTTACCCTGCTATTTGCAAGTTGGAATGATTCAGGTGCACTCACAGCTCTAAAAGCCTGCAAAGGTCCCTGTTTGGGGGATGAATTCAGTGGCGACTCAAATCAAACTTTAAAATAAAAGGCAACATTTAGCAGCCAATCGATGATTCTCTCTCATCATTGATGTTGCTCTCTTTTCCCTCTCCCTTCCTCTCTGAAATCAATAAAAATATATTTTTAAAAATGTATGCTATGGAAAATAATATTTTCAAAAAGTCTGAAGTGGCCTAAGACAGTATATACTAAGAATAAATAGTAACCATACAAAAATATTTATGAAAGCAATCATAGTTCACTTAGTTCACACAACTCCAGCTGGCACAGAACAGGAAGGACAAAAGGACAACAGGACCACAACAGGTTCTGAGATTCTAGAACAATAAAAGGTATTTGAGTCATTTGTGTAACTCGAGATTCCAATTACTACAGGTTCTACTGGCTTTTCATTTTGTTCTAATCCCAGTAGCACAAACAAACATGTTTTTCACTTATAGTAGAAGTTTAACTCTACTTACTCCTGATGGAAATATCTGAATAACATTTCCGGCTACGTCTAGGATTCTTAGATTCATAAGATAACATATTACCTATTTAAAAAAAACAAAAGAGAGATTTTTAAAGAATCTGTAAAATACATAGAATCATAAATATTTCTTCTAAGTTTGAACTTGATGGTGTCGACCATCTTTCCTAATTCTTTTTTACATCCTCCCCAAAGAAGATCTCTGTCTCCTGAATTGTCAGATTTTCTGAATTTTCCATTTCCTCTGACCACTCCAGGGCAACATAACATGGTGGCCAAGAATTAGACTTGTTTGTAGGTTCAAACCTCACTTCTGACATTGACTATGGGTAAATTCCTTAATCTCTTTGTACTTGAATTTCTCCATTTGTAAAATGGAATTGCTAATGGCAGCCCCTACTTCAGTGATTGTTGAATGGATTAAATAAATTACTAAATGCTTACTAAAGGACCCAATGAAACCCAGTCAGTGTGGCTCAGTGGCTAAGCATCCACTTATGAACCAGGTCTTTGTTCGATTCCTGGTCGGGGCACATGCCTGGTTGCAGGCTGGATCCCCAGGTTAGGTTGTGTGTGGGAGGAGGGTTGATTGATGATTGTCTTTCATCACTGAGGTTTCTATCTCTCTCTCACACTCCCTTCCTCTCTGAAATCAATAAAAATATGTTTTTAAAAGGGTACAGTACATAGTAAGCAGTAGATAAACATTACTATCATTACAATGGAAAGAATCTTTGAGAAATGGAAAACAGATGTAATCTTACTTAGCAAGTCATCTCTAATTGACAATTCTACCACTGGCATATATTTCTTATCTCCCTTTTGCCTAGCACTGTGCTAAATGAACACTTTCCTTTTACAGTAAAGGAAGATCTGTTAGGGTCTCTATCTACATGCCTAATGTGACTGGATGGACATATACATTCATACACATGTGAAGATATACACACAATTTATAATGTACCAGAAAATGATTCATAATTTTTACATAACCAAACCAAGTATTTTTTTGTAAATAATTACATTTACAAAATAATGATAGACTGAATCATTTTAAATGTACAAGGACATAAATGATCATAGGCATTTTTTTGTATAATAATTCAGGATAGGATTTAATAGCATGTAAGTTTTTTAAAATTTAAACTCCTTGGGATTTATAGTTACAGAAAGTACTTTTAAGTTAGAGAGACATGGATTTGAGTTTCTTCTCTGATCTTTGCAAGTTGTATTCAAGTCACATCATCTCTTTTCCTTATTCTAAAATGGATATAATAAGAAGAGCCACACCGTAAGGTTGTTACAAATACTAAATAACATAATGCTTCATCATGATGATCATATTGCTGCTGTTAAATCTCCCCCCCCCAAAAAAAATGAGTTATACTTTTAATAGATTTAGCCTGTAATTTAAAGATATTTTTTACTTGTTTATAGAAATTAGGATTTTTAAAGAATTTAAGAATAGCATTAAAAAATAATAACCTTATTTGTAGCCTACAACTTGGTATATTTTTACATATGACATTATCCCATGCACAGGATTTTTAAAGGGAATATTCCCCTGGAAGAAAAATGAAAGCAGGATTTGACCTGCTTTTGTTATTCCTCAATTCGCTGCATGACATGCATTCCCTCCTACCGATTATTCTAATTTGCATAAGAAGGGAAGGTAAACCCACTGACAGGTTCCCAATAGGAAACCGTACTCTCAAAGGGAGAAATCTGAGGAGAGTTTAGTAAAGTCACTATTTATAAAAGTTTGACAGGATTTAGAAAAACCTAAACTACAAAAGGTAGTTCCCTAAAATCTCTAAATTCCCAGAAGCTGGGAAACAGCAGGAAGTTATTTTACCACCATAGGCCGAAGGGGAGATGGTAATGGCCCATATGAGAATCACGTGACAGTAGCTATGGCTTTCCAAAAAGCTGTGGGGGAAACTCATAGCACCCCATCAGGCAGGGTACCGGGGACCTCCATCTGATATTCATTCTCCTATCCTTTCGCCTCCTGCTGGTGCTGCTAATCGGCCATGTCCAGAGAAAGCCAGAGGATATAGTGCTGATACAGGGGACTCTCGCAGATGCAGAGTAGGATGAAAAAGGATAAAGTGTGGATATGAAGGGGAAAAAAATGAAAGCTATCTAACACATACTCAAAAACCAACATGCGCTCATATTTTGCGCAGTATATAGGGCTGCCAGATAAAATATAGAAGCCCCACTTAAATTTCAAACAAACAATGAATTTTTTTTCATATAGGTATGTCCCATGCAGTATTTGGAACCTACTTATATTCATTGATTATCTCAAATTCAAATTTGAGAGAGTATCATACACTTGTATTTACTAAGCTGGCACCCTCAACTACGTGAGATAAGACAAGTTACAATCCTTCTTTGTCACAGGAATCTGGAAGCTGACTCCATCTAATCCAGCGTTTCTCAACCTGTGGGTCTCGACCCCTTTGGGGGTCCATCGACCCCATCATAGGGGTCACCTAAGACCATCAGAAAACACAGATATTTTCATTACGATTCACAACAGTAGCAAAATTACTGTTGGGAAGTAGCAAAGAAAATAATTTTATGGTTGGGGGTCACCACCACATGAGGAACTGTATTAAAGGGTCCCGGCATTAGGAAGGTTGAGAACCGCTGATCTAATCACAAGGATGGCAAACGATGGTGTGCACTCAGCTACCCACGTCCATTCTATAATCCCTCCGAATCGCGTTGTAAGGAGAGTTCTTTCCCAACCAGGGGAAAGTTTGCCCCAGGCTCTGCTTACCTCTGGCAACACCTCAATGTTGTTTCTGGCCAGTAAAAGCTTCTGGAGCCTCTTCAAGAACTTAATCTCTTCAGGTATGCAAATGAGCTTATTGTAGTTAAGTTGGAGTTCAGAAAGGTTCTTGAGAAAACAAAGTTCTCTAGGAATACTGGTTAGCTGGTTGTGATTCAGACTCAAATATACAAGGTTCTCTAATCTGAAAATTAAACAAAGTATATGAAACTCACACAGGAAAGGAAAGTCTATTGCACAGACATGTCAGAAGCCATGTGTCAGTTCATCTTCTTGTAGCTCACCTGAGCTTCATTTCGTCAAATGTTCATAATTAGTGTGAATAATCTGAGCATAAAAAAATCTTGGTTGTAATCAAACTTTTGAAAACAATTTATATTCAGATAGCTTACATTAAAAGTATTTTATGTAAACAAAAAACCTAGATTTTTAAACAATGTATTTTTAATGATGTTTACAGAGAGGGAGAGTGACAGAGAGTTAAAAACATCGATGAAAGAGAAACACTGATCAACTGCCCCTTGATCGCCCCCTACTGGGAAATGAGCCTGCAACTGGAATTGAACCCAGGACCCTTCAGTTTGTGGGCTGATGCACTATCAATCAGGGCAAAATCTAGATTTTAATATATTTTTATTTATTTTTTACAGAGATGAAGGGAGAAGTATAGAAAGTCAGAAACATCGATGAGAGAGAGACATCGATCAGCTGCCTCCCCTGCACACCCCCCTACTGGAGTTGTGCCCGCAAGCAGGGTACATTCCCCCGACCGGAATCGAACCTAGGACCTTTCAGTCCACAGGCCAACGCTCTATCCACTGAGCCAAACCGGTCTCGGCAAAATCTAGATTTTAAAGAAATAAAATTCCATTTTCATTCTGTGTACGTACACATCCACTATATTAAAGAGGAAGCCAAAAACAAAGGAGGACATATACATGCAGAAATATACATATACATATAAACACATACATGGATATAGGTATAGGTATAGGTATAGTTACAGTTTAATGTATTTTGTGCCAAAAATTTGTGAGGACCACTTAGTTCCTATGAAAGATGAAGAGATGGGTCAAACACAAACTCTGCCTTTATTTATATATCGTGATCTAGAAGGAAATATCACCTAAAGCCATAAAATGAGGATAGAAAATGCCATTGGACAGGGAAAAAAATATTAAGAAAATTTGAGTCTATGATTACAAACATGATACCGAGGTGTATCATAAGCATTTTCAAAAACTGGACATTTGCACTTGACATTGAATAATAAAACTTGTAAAATGAGGGCAAACAAGAGGACATTGTAAGCTGGGAAAATATCATTTTAAATAAAAAAAAAATAGTAGCACAACTTTAACTCCAATTACCTGCATGTACATTTAATTTAATCATCAGCACAACTCTAAGGTTGGAATTCCTCACTTTAAATCAGAAGAAAAACAAAGGACCAGAGGTAGGAAATACCTTGCCCAAATTTCCCATCCAGTGGATAATTAGTTTCAAGATTCAAAGGCAGACGCATCTATTAGCAAAGCTAGTAATAAAGATGGACAGTGCTTGCTTTGACAGCACATAGGCTAAAACTGGAACTATACGGAGATTAGCATGTGAGTCTCATTCCATCTCTATGGGTAAGAGAATATTTTAAAATCAAAGAGATGGCCAAGGACCTCGGCAGCCTGGTGGCATCTGAGTCTCTCCCATGGAAGGCATAACATCTGAAGGGGGCATATCTGGGCGAACAGCAGAGGCAGGGCTGGGAAGGAGGACACCTCAGCAGTAAGGGGTGCAGTCCCCATGGAACAGACTATATGGGAGAGGAAGAAACAGCAAAGCATCCTGGGTATCTGGCAATATTGACAACTGGGCCCAGGAGCAGGCGCAGAGAAATGGTGCAAAGAAATGTCAGTGCTTGAAAGTCTGCTAGAATTGAACGAAGGATCCACCGATGGGAAACTGGCCCAGTCCATCCCCTGTGGCCCACAGGGCAGCAAGCTGATGGTAAAAGCACTGAAACTGGAGAAGAAAAATCCAGGCTAAATAGTTTGCAATTGTTGCTGCTAAGCCCATGAGGTGGAATAGAACTAGCTACCCCCACTCAACTACTCTTGTTCCTTGTGGTACATCCCAGTGGAAGCAGCTAAGACTCAGTGGTTCTCAACCTTCCTAAGGCCGCGACCCTTGCATACAGTTCCTCATGGGGTGGTGACCCCCAACCATGAAATGTTGCTGCTGTGATGCATCGTGATGTAAGTATCTGCATTTTCCGATGGTCTTAGGCAACCCCTGTGAAAGGGTCATTTGACCCCCAAAGGGGTCGCGACCCACAGGTTGAGAACCGCTGAGCTAAGTCAACCTGGAGTTGCTCTGACTACAGGAAGGGCACATGGAAGATCCATAGCCTTCCCTGTGGGTCCATGGGAGGGGTTCCCTGAGTCTGAGATGACAGGGCAGTTTAGGGGATGCCCAGCTACGGGGCAATGGGGAGAGGTCTGCACAGTTGAGGGTCACTGCCCCGCAGAGATCCAGGCCACCCCTGCAATAGACCTAAGAGAAAATTAAAACTACCGCTTCAACGCCACCTACTGGAAAGAAAGACCTCTATGTTTAATTATTTTTAAAAGCAGTTGACAATTATGCAAATACCAGAGTAGAGAATTAACCCATCAATCACAATGAATAACCAAAATAACAAAAGGAAATCCAAACGAAAAGCTTAAAATCTCTAGAAATTGGACTTCAAGTCATGGAATATGTGATTTAAATGTCAAGACAGCAGTTCTGAAAAACTCAACAAAATACAAGAAAACTCAGGCAAGGCACACATTCAGAAATAAAATCAGCGAACAAAAAGGACTATTTTACTGAAGAGGTCACAACTATAGAGAAAGAGCCAAACAAATACCGTAGCTGAAGAACTCAATAAAAGAGATGGAGAATGCACTAGCGAGCTTAGAAAATAAAGCAAACCAGGTGGAATTTGTGATATCAAAAATAGACATCTAGCAATGAGTCAGATGGAAGAGGAGAAATTTGAGAGTAAAAAAAGAAAGTGAAAGAACTCTATGAGAACTATCAGATTCCATCAGAAAGATCAATATAATTCTATTTGAATAAATAATTGAGGAGAACTTCCCTGACCCATGGAAAGAACTGGATCCTCAAGAAACTAATAGAACACCTAATGGTCTCAAAAAAAAAAAAAAAAAAAGCCTACTCCAAGGCATGTTGGAGTAAAAACAGTAAAAAAATTAACACAAAGAAAGAATTCTCAAGGCAGCCAGAGAAAACAAGGCAGTAACCAACAAAATAGATCCTTTAGATCAGCGGTCGCCAACCTTTCGGACCTCACGGACCACCATTGATCAGCGGACTACCAGGTGGCAAACACCGCTTT
>PVJN01033966.1:0-23074 GCA_004026805.1 Lasiurus borealis | reverse complement strand
TGAAGAGTTCTAGTCTTATCCTTTTTTAAAGAAAATTATTACACCTACAGCAAAAATGATTGGGCAAGATTGGGCAAGATGTCTTGAACTGCCCTGGCCAGTTTGGCTCAGTAAATAGAGGATCGGCCTGTGAACTGAAGGGTCCTAGATTTGATTCCAGTCAAGGGTATGTACCTTGCTTGTGGGCGGTATACAGGAGATGGCTAATTGATGTTTCTCTTTCATCAATGTTTCTAACTCTCTATTCCTCCAACTCTCCCTTCCTTTCTGTAAAAAAATCAATAAAATATATATTTAAAAAAAGAGAAAAAGATGTTTTGAACTACTTGCCCACATCTTCCACTCCAACCTTTCAGCTGGTCTGAAGGGTACTCAAGCTATACCTCAAAATGAAGAGATGGGCTGAGCCAATTCTCATTCTCAAGAATTTAATCATGACTATTCTCTCCTGAGCCAACCTTTTTTCCCCAAAAAAATATATTTTATTGATTTTTTACAGAGAGGGAGAGAGAAACCTCGATCAGCTGCTTCCTGCACACCCCCCTACTGGGGACATGCCCACAACCAAGGTACATGCCCTTGACCAGAATCGAACCTGAGACCCTTCAGTCTGCAGGCTGACACTCTATCCACTGAGCCAAACCAGCCAGGGCCTGAGCTTATTTTTTAAAATAATTTATTTTGAAAGAGAGACATGGATTACGTTTTTCCACTTACTACTTATGCATTTATTGATTGATTCTTGCATGTGCTCTGACTGGGGCTTGAACCCACAACCTCGGTGTATCATCAGGATGATGCTCTAATCAACTGAACTTGCCCAGCCAGGGCTCCTGAGACTACTTGTATCCCTTACTCCACTGAAACTACCCATTTCAAAATCAACTATGACCTTCAACATTTGCTAAAGCCAGTGGACAGTTCTCAAATCTCAGTGATCTATCAGTGGCATGTGACACTACTGACCTCTTATTTCTATTATACCACTTTCTTTACTTGGCCCCCAGAATACTGCACTCTGGACTGTCCTCCTTCCTTAGTCACTCTCCCTCTCCTGTGTGGACTCTTCTTTCCTCATCTATGCAGGTGCCCGAAGACTCCATTCAATTCTCAGATCTCTTTCCTCTCATATCATTTGCTTTGTAGGTCAGCAGTTCTCAATTGTTTTGGTCTTAGGACCCCTTTACACTTTTAAAATCTACTAGGGAACTCAATATATTCTTGTTTATGGAGGTTTTATCTATAGATAATTATTGTATTAGAACACTGAGGTAAGTTTTAAATATTAATTCATCTGAAAGCAACAACAAACACAACCTATCTAATAAAAGAGTAATATGCAAATCGACCATACCTTTGCTACACCCACCAGCCACGCCCACTAGTCCATCAGGGCGAGTATGCAAATTAACCCAACCAAGATAGCTATGGCCACAGAGAGAGCAGTCAGGCATCAATCAGGCTGGCAGGGGAGTAGTTATGGGGTGATCAGGCTGGCAGGCAGAAGTGGTTAGGGGCAATCAGGAAGGCAGGCAGGTGAGCAGTTGGGAGCCAGCAGTCTTGGATTGTGAGAGGGATGTCTGACTGCCTGTTTAGGCCCGATCCTACCTGGATGGGGCCTAAACAGGCAGTTGGACATTCCTCAAGGAGTCCCAGATTGGAGAGGGAGCAGGCTGGGCTGAAGGAACCACCTTGCACCACCCCATGCACAAATTTCATGCACTAGGCCTCTAGTTATATATAAACATAAATAACATTTGAATAAAACTATAATTTCCAAAATGAAAATACATGTACTTACTAGTATGTCTACATTCCCTTTGCTGTCGTACCTCATGACAATCTCAGAATAACACCAATATGCTGCACTTTTTGGTATCATTATAAAAAGTTTTAACTCTGCAGACTCTAAGAACCCCCATAGGTCCCTACTACACTCAGAGAACTACTTTACATGACCTCATCTGATCCCTTGATTTTAAATACCATCTCTTCTAGGACAACTCTCAATTAAAAAAAAAATACTGCTGTGCTGAACTCTCTCGAACTCCAGGTTCAAATAGCCAAATGCCTACTTAATATTCCCACTTACATATCTTACAGGCTCTATTTTAATAAAGACTTGACTCCTATCCTCCACACAGAGTTTTCATCCTGCACTTTCTCCACCCCAGTACATAATATCTTATTTACCAGCAACTCAGGTCAGAATCTCTGAAGAAAACCTGAATGTCTCTCTTTCTCTCTAATCTAATCCATACCAAGTTCTACCAGCTTTTCTTTAGAAATATATCCAGAATCCCACCATTTCTTATGCCTCCACTACTCCTTTCCCCTAGTCCAATCCTGCATACCTTGACCTAGACTTTGGCAATAGCCTCCCATCTGGTCTCCATGCATTCTTTTGTGTCACCCTATGGTATATTCTTCACAGAGCAATCCGAGGGTTTTAAAGCGTAAATCAGATCACATCATTTCTCTGCTTAAGACCTCAGGTGCCTTCTCATCTCATTCGGAGCAAAATCTGGAGCTTCCCTCACAACCTACCAAAATGCCCCAACTTCCTCTCTGAATCTGTATCTTTCAACTGACACTCATTCACTGCACTCTAGCCATACTGGTCCCTTTGCTGTCATCCATATAGTTGTCACCTCAGGACTTTTGTAACTGCAATTTCTCCTGCCTGAAACACACTTCCTCAGACAGCCTCAAACTGAGGCTTGCTCCTCAGTCAACACTCCAACACCATATCAAATGACTGATGGCCATTCTCACTATCAGTCCGTATCCTGCCCCTGCTTTATTTTTCTTCCTAGAACACGTTACCTGACATGTCTGCCTGATCTTTGTCTTTTCTCCTCCAGCCCATAATGAGAAGAGGGACTTATTCAGTGCTGGATCCCAGGATGTAGAACAATGTCTAATATATAGTAGGTGCTCCGTGCATACAGTTTGAGTGGCTGAACAGAGATGCCAGTCCAAGTAGCATAGGGAGTGGGAGGTGAAAGTGATGAGGTAGAGAAGCAGATAGCCATATGCAAAGCAGCACTTTGAAAGAGCAGAAACTCTAGATGTGGTCACACCACCAATATAAAGGCTATGAACAAAAGGAGATGAGAAATACTGTTGGATAATACCACTACAGAGGCCAGAGAACTAAATGATTACCAAACACTTATTTATTTCAAATAACACTTAAAATTCACTCTAAACATGCAAACATTTGGGGAAAGACAGGGTTTCCCTTGAATGTCACCTGAATCAATTCAGAACACTCTTTATATACTTAAATATGTTTAATGTCTGCTTATACAAAAAAAGAATGAATGGCCTATACGGAGGAAAATGACTAGCCTTCAAACTGTCAGCCTACACACTAACTTTTCAGTCATGCGCACAAACTGGTTCTAAGAGGGAGAAAGCATTTGGGTAGTTCCATTAAACTCAGTTCTTACTGGCACTGATCTACAGTGAGTCTCCAAATCACTTTGGTCAAACATATTGGGAGAAAAAGATTCTATAGTTGACCTATTACTTATAAAATCTTTGTTTCCCATTATGGTTTCTTTCCCAAATTAATACAGGTAGAAATAAATATATATAATTAAAGCAAAAACACCCAACACATCTTTGACCAATATTAAAAACCCCTGAATAAAAAATGAGAAAAAGACTTATTAAAATTAAGGAAGCTTTCCTCATTTTACTAAAGGACGTCTTTGTTTTTAATATGTTTTTTATTGTTGATAGTATTACAGATATCTCCCATATTCCCCCCTTTATACCCCCCCTCCATCCCCTACCACTCCCAAAAGTCTTCACTGTAAAGGATTTCTTAAGGTTCTTTTAAAATTAGTGAATTTTCTTTGTCAACCTAAATTTATTAAAAATATCATAGATATTAGTTTCAGAAATGCACTCACTACATGAAAAATACAACTGTGATGATAAAAATAAAATACAAGGAAAAGTCTGTTCTAAAATTCTGAGCCCAAAATAATAAAGAGTGAATGCTTTGAAATAATTTAAAAACCTGAAAATTATTTATAACACGGGTTACAAACTATTTTCCTTAGAAACTATTTCCACCAATGCCAAGTCAAAGTAAACAGCACAATATTTTAAAAACAAGCAGCCATTTTCAAGGCTAACTGTGCAGCTATGTTATGTTAACATAGTTTACTAAATTAAAACTTCCAAACACAGCTCCCCCAAATCATAATAAATAAGCCCCAAGCCCTTCAAATATTAATTTTAAAATTTCTAATCATAATGTGGTTTTATGTAAGTATGCAGCTGACAAATTGTGCTATTAATCCAGCCAGCATTTTTACCATATTATGTTTCTAGTTCCTTCCATGCACTAAATACACTACAAATTTTCAAAATCTCCATCTATCAACCTATATCAACATTTATTCCGCTTGCTCAGCATCATCACATATGCTAAAAAACTGTCTATTAGTTTAAGTCATGCCAGATATATTGCTGTTGCCAGGAAACTGTGTTGTAACGTAGCAATGCAGGCTGAGGGATAGGCCAGGAAGGGCTCTGTGGGGTAAATCAGTAGCCCAGATAGGACAGCAGGTCCTCCTCTGCAAAACGAATCTAACATGGGATTCTCAGGAAACAACAACAAAACGTTGACAACAGTAAATGATTCACTTGGGTTACTGAGTGGCTGAGGTACATGCTACCTATTTCTTCTTGAGTCTGGCTTATTTTTGCATCACTGGTATAAACTTATTGTAACACTTTTCACTATATCCCACTAATTCAGAATCAAATGAAATAACAGTGATTTAAAGGACCAAAGTGCATCAGAATCTCTCAGGACATCATCATATGGACCCATAACAGATAGCAATTAATAAAAAATATAACAAATAACCTCTTCATAATGAAGGAATCAAATCTTACTTAGAAGAGTAAAATTATATGACTTAGTAAAATATTAAGCAAGTAATTAACTAACCAAGTCAATGAAAAAAAATCAAATCATTTTAGTTTTTGTGTGTGAATTTTTGTGTTTATTTTGAAATCATTTCAGACTTTAAAATGTTGCCAAAATAGAAATGTTTGTACACATACATGTATATATATATATATACACACATATAAATATATGTATACATATATACACACACACACACACACACACACACACACACACACACACACATTAAATACTCCCACACACACAGAGCCAGAAACAGTAACATAATTCTAAAAGTCAGGAATATACAAAGATATACTCAGAGGAATGACACCGTCTCCATCCCCCTTACCTCATTCCCTCCCCCATCCATTCCATTCTGTTCTAATAATCTATCTTATGTTTTTTTTTTCTTGCACAAATGAGCAGATACAGATATTGTTTTATCTCCTTTCTCACATAAAAGATAGCAAAGCATATATATTCTTCTGTACTTTATATTTTTCACTTTAAATATACCTCTAGAAATCATTCTATACTTTCATTCATAGAGATCATCCCTACTAACCCTCTATTGTGAGACTGTATCAGAGTTCATTCTATCACTTCCTTACATCTAGGTATTTAAATTGTTTCCTATATAAATCAATCTCATTTTAATAAGTAATGTTTCAAAGATATCAAGGTTTCCACCAATTCAGGAAGCATATTACAGGCAATTATTCTCCACCTCATTCCTGACCTCATCCAACTGTTTACAGCAAACATTCAACTTAAAAGGAGTCTGAGCTTGTATCTAAGTTTTAAATATATTTTTTTTACTAGTATGTCGGCTGTAAATGTCTTCCCACCTCATCTATTAGAAGCCCCTACTAAAACAGATTAAAAAAAAAAAAAAGTCCTCTGCTTCTGCAGAATGACATGATATATACCTTAAACTGCTCTACAGAAAAGAACATATAACATTTTTCTAAATACGCTTGTGAGTTGACAATAAGGTAAGAGAGAGCGAGGGAGACTGGGAAGTCGGAAAGCACCTAGATGAGCTCTGGCCACCCTGAACCTCCAGTTTCTCTATCTTCAATCTCATTTTTCCCTGGAGGCATTTAAATTTTCTTTTTATGGCTATATGCTAGCAATTAATTATTATTTTTAAATTCAATTTTCACAAACTACTTTTTAAAAAAGTTATCTCGGTTTCCACCACTGAATGCTGACACCTTGAGAAATATTTTCATTCCTTAATTCCTATAGTAAATATAATAATATAGGTAGTACAAGAAGTAAATAGTCAACAAGAGACAGGTTATACATTTTAGGTCAAATTCAAAATAGTCTTTCCTACTCTGAGAGATTCTGTTACACTATATCATTGTCTTCATAGCATTTATTCAAGTCTGGATGTTCTTGTTTCTATATAACCTCTTTCTCACTTGTCTCCCTGAACCACCCTGCCACACTCCCATTGGACTGTAAGTTCCTTGAGAGAAGGGATCTTGCTTGTGTTGTTCACTATTGTAGTCTAATATCCAGAACAGTGCCTGACACAAAGTAGAGATGTTTAATAGCTCTTGATGGATGGATGGATGGATGGATGGATCTGGATAATGGTGCAAATGATGTCACAGACACAATGAAGTTGTATCAGGAATATGAAAGTCCTCCTATCTCCTATGCTGGCGTCATAATCAACTGAGAATGTATCAATACAGACATCAGAGCCCATGTTTAAAAAAAAAAGGCACATTTTAATAATGTCTCATATCAATCATATACTCCCAGTATAATTATGAAGCAGTTTCATAAAAAAAGCGCCAGTGCATCAAAAGCCAGACAGACATCCAATGAAGGTCACAGCATATGAAATAATAGGTGACCATGACCTTGATGATATAGGTCAGTAGTCGGCAAACTGCGGCTCACAAGCCACATGCGGCTTTTTGGTCCTTTGAGTGTGGCTCTTCCGCAAAACACCACAGCGTGGGTGAGTCTATTTTGAAGAAGTGGCGTTAGAAGAAGTTTAAATTTTAAAAATTCTTTTGGCTCTCAAAAGAAATTTCAATCATTATGCTGTTGATATTTGGCTCTGTTGACTAATGAGTTTGCCAACCACTGATACAAGTTATTGAGGAGATAAAAATTAAAGGCTAGCCCTGACCAGGTGGCTCAGTTCATCAAACATCATCCATACACTAAAAGGTTGTACACCAAAAGGTTGCAGGTTTGATCCACGGTAAGGGTGCATACAGGAGGCAACCAATCTGTTTCTCACTCTCATTCTTCCTCTCTCTCTAAAAAATCAACATAAACATATCCTCAGGTGAGGATTTAAAAAAATAATTAAAGGCTATAAAGCAAGAAAATGAAGTAACCATGTAATTGACATGTGGGGGAGTGGGGTAAAGGGGTCAAGGAGACAAACAGGTCAAAGCTTATGACTAATAGGAAACCAGTCAAACCATTACAGCAAGCACCCAACCAGATATGCCTTGACATCCTCCAAGGTAAGAGTAAAGCCAATAAATAACAGCTGACTTCAGAATAACAGCTGACACGCATTCAGTGAGCTTTGAACGGACTTCCCCATTTCCAGAAAAGAAACCAGTGAGGTCCTGGCCAGAAACCTCTTATCACTTTCACCCGCTCAGAGTCCAATGTTGCCTCTATCAGCTTTATTGTCTTTCAGGCATAGAAAAGACTGGAAACAGGCTGAGTCAGAGTTGCTGAGTCACATCTCACTACGCAGTCAAGTTGAGAGAACAATAACCACTAGTGTATTTAAGACTACAGGGTAGGTAATGCCCAGAGAATGACTGGACTTGACTCAGTACAGCAGAGTGGGTCACACTACATTCAATCCAAGCTCTAAGTTATTACATACCTCCAACAGCTACTGTCCTGCATTTATTGGTAGTTTCCTTTAAAATTATTCTCATGTACACTTCCTGAGGCAGGGTCTTGTCTTCTATTTCATAAGCTTCCCATCCAGACACTTTTGTGCCTCCCAAAGAACTCAATGGTGTACCTAGATGAAAAGAGCAATTTAAGCTTAACCACTTCGAAAATGGAATCATAAAATTCTAAAGCTGAAAGAGACCTTAGAAATCCAGTAGACCTCACTATACATAAAAGTATTAGATCGGAAACAAAACATTCACAACTGAGCTCCCCACCTCCCACTCCCATGTCTTCCTTCCTTTCTTCCTTCCTCTCTCCCTCCCTTCCTTCCTTCAGCTTTTTTTGTTGTTCTAAAATAGACATAACATAAATCTTATCCCACCTTTTCTTTCTTTCTTTTTTTTTTTTACAGAGAGGAAAGGAGAGGGATAGAGAGTTAGAAACATCGATGAGAGAGAGACATCGATCAGCCATCTCCTGCACGCCCCCTACTGGGGATGTGCCCGCAACCAGGATAAATGCCCTTGACGGGAATCGAATCTGGGACCTTTCAGTCCGCAGACCGAACTCTATCCACTGAGCCAAACCGATTTCGGCTTATCCCACCTTTTCTTAATTAAAAACTAAAGTCCATAACTCTCTATCACATAGAGGTGCTTGTTTTATATGTTTATCTACTAACATGAATTGTTAACAAGTAATTGATTTTCACAAATTAAGTATAGCATCTTAAATAGGAAAACAAAGGGTAACTACTAAGATACCTTCTTTACAAGTTGACTGATAAAAAAGTAGTCATTTCTCTAAGACCCAAACATTATCTTCCTAAATGATACCTTTTATAGTTACATGTTGCATAACCTAGAAGCTAGAGATAATATTTTGCACGTGACAAAGAACAAAGAGGTAATTGTTCGTTTAGTCCCTCATTTATTCTTATTTGTACTTCATGTGAAAGAATGTGGAATCCAATGGTAGCTAGCAAGGTAGGATTTTATTTTTATCATGTTTCATTTAATCAGTAACATTCTATTTTTTCTTCTAGAATAACCTATTAGAGATGAGTTCTCCATCCTGTTCAGGATCAAATAAGCCGCACATCACTGAGTACCTGACGAAAGCTAAGCCTATTCTACTACCACTCCAATTCAGGAGGATTTATTTATTTATTTATTGATTGATTGATCTTTTATAGAGAGGAAGGGAGAGGTATAGAGAGTTAGAAACATCGATGAGAGAGAAACATTGATCAGCTGCCTCTTGCACGCCCCCCTACTGGGGATGTGCCCACAACCAAGGTACATGCCCTTGACCGGAATCGAACCTGGGACCCTTTAGTCCGCAGATCGACGCTCTAACCACTGAGCTAAGCCAGTTTCAGCCAATTCAGGAGGATCTTGAACTCTTTGAAATCTATCCCTTGACCCCAGGATAAATATCATAGGGACTTCCATGTACCAAACTGAATAGCTGATATCTTGAGCCAACTAAGAGTCCTAAGAGAAAATGATTCTTGGAACAACAACAAAACAAAACAAACAGAAAAATCATTTTTGATAGTCCCTAAGGACCTAGTCCAATCAGGCAACCCCTCATTTAATAATTCTTTATCTTACTGGTCAGAAATAGTATTACACTGTAAGTTAGGAGTGGGGAATATCCAGCCAGCTGGCCGCATAAGGCCCATGAAATCATTTGGTCTGGCCCTCCAAGGCATTAGGGTGAGTTAATTAAATGTTAACCAACTATAACAGGCTAATTTTTAAGTTGATAATTTTGTATGGCCTGTGAATGATGTCATAAATACCCAAAATGACCCTTGACAGAAAAAGGTTCCCATCCCTGCTGTAAATAATCAATACAATCACAAAGAAAGCCACTGTCACAAGTAAAAAGAACACAGAACTCTCATTTTATTAGTCTACAAGTATTCAATTAAAGCTTAAGAGTATAATAGATTTAGATAAAAGAACATCATCTGATAATACTGACATATAGTATATATACCTAAAGATAAATCAAGGGGTTCTCTCCAGAAAAGTTATCTCAGGAAATAGAGTGTAATTAAATCTCATATTAAAAACAAAAATATCAGTTTATTTTGAATAATGAAATGACATTTGGGAAAGTAATATACTAGTAGAAGTGGTCAAGAAGTACATGAAAGGATGCTAACCATCACTAATCAGCAGGCAAATGAAAATTAAAACCACATAATGTGTCACCTCATACCTATGAGGATGGCCAATATAAAAACAAAACAAAAAAAAAAAAAAAAAACGGAGAAAATAACAAGTGTTAGTGAGGATGTGAAGAAAAGAAAACTGTTGTGTATAATTGGTGAAAATGCAGCCAGTATGGAAAACAATATGGAGGTTCCTCAAAAAACAAAAAAGAACTACCCTAAGATCTAGCAATTCCACTTCTGGATATATACACCCGAAACTGATGTCAAAGAGGTATTTGCACACCCATGTTCACTATAGCTTTATTCAAAGTAGCCAGGAGGTAGAAGCAACTTATGCTAAGTAAAATCAGCTAGTCACAAAAGGGCAAATACTCGAAAATCCCACTTATATAAGGTGTCTGAAGTAGTCTAACTCTTAGAAATAGAAAGTCAAATGGTGGTTGACAGAATCTGGGAGCAGGAGGGAAAGAAAACTGAGTTGTTTATTGGGTGTAGAGTTTCAGTTTTGCAAGATGAAAAAATTCTAAAGGTTTGTTGCACACAATTCGAATGTAGTTAACACTACTGTGCTATATACACTTAAAAATGGTAAATTTTATATTGTGTGTGTTTTTGCCATAAAAAACAAACAAACAAACAAAAAAACAGGGAGATTATCCTGGGTTGTCTAGGTGGGTCCAATGTAATCATAGAGTCCTTAAAAGTGAACGGAGACAGAAGATGAGGTCAAAGTAATGTGATACGAGATGTAGTTGACCTGCTATTGTTCCTCTAAAAGGGAGGAAGGGGACTGAAAGGCAAAGAGTGCAGCCAAATCAAAGGGAGGATTTCTCCTCTAGACCCTCTAGGAAGGAATGTAGCCCCGCTGACACCCTTTTAGCCCAGTGAGACCCGTGTCAGACTTTTGACCTATAGAACAGCAAGATAATAAATTTGTATTATTTTAAATAATAAAAGGGGGAGGGCAATTAGAACCTGATCTTCTCCCCACCTTGTAGAGCCAGACAAGCCATCCCTACTCCCCTCACAGGAGGCAGTTTACTTTCTGGAGAAAATGATACAGCAAGACTTAGATTCAGAGATGACAGATAAGGCTGAAAGGGAGTCATTAAGATCTCAGCATTTGCAGGCTAGGATGATGAGACCTCTGGCTCCTTTCCCTCCTCTGTCTCCGCCCAAATCCCCACAGTTTAGCCTTTTGGAGAAACTGAAAGATCTAAGAATAAAAGACCTGCAGATTCTGAGACCTAGGAGTCACCAACTCAAATGGCCAAGTCCCTGCCCAAAAACCTTACAGTGAAGCCCACTAGGTAACAAATTTCTAAATATAAACAGAAAACCAAATCTTCACCATTCATTTGAGAAATCTTCTACCATTTTCTCTTATTTCAAAAGAGAAAATACTGCATCCATGAAATAAAAAGTCATATTTTTTTTTACTTCCACTTTAGTCATTTATTTAAAATATTGAAGGGAAGGTAGTAACATGGTTTGTAAAGAAAATGGTGTATAAACCATAAATTGGGTCAAAAAATCTAGGAGCATTCTATTGGCCATGAAAGCACATAATTTGAATCTGTTCCAAAAAATTGTGGCCACAATTGTGCTTATAGCAATAATACTCTAAGAACAGTCTTATTTTTAAAAAAGAAAATATTCAGAGACAAATTTTAAAAATTAATTTGAAATTACAGATATCCTAGCAGAATTACAAATTCAATAAATACTAAGGAAACCTCTCACAAACTAGAACAAAAAGTGCAAAGAGATGGCCCTTGCCAGTTTAACTCAGTAGATAGAGCATCGGCCTGAAGACCAAAGGTTGCTGGGTTTGATTCCCTTCAAAGTTATGTACTTGGTAGCAGGCTCCTCCCCAGCCTGGGCCCTGAATGTAGGAGGTATCAATAGATGTGTTTCTTTCACATTGATATTTGTCCCACATTGATGTTTCTCTCTATCTTTCCTCTCTCTTCCACTCTCCCTAAAAATCAATGGAAAAATGTCCTCAGGTGAGGATTAACAATACACATACACACACACACACACACACACACACACACACACACAGATGGAAAATAGCTAAGAAAAAGACATTTAAAACTTAGAGAGTTAAACTATTAGGTCCAAATATACAACAGACAGACTTGGATAAAAGAGTGAATAAGATGGAAAGAAAATTATTTTTAAAATATTACAAGAAAATTTCCCAAACTGAAGAACATGAGTTTCTGAAGTGAAAGGACTGCAAGCATCAAAAAACTATATATGGGGATAAAGAAAAGAGTCAAACATTTTCCAGAAAAAATAACACATCTAATACACAACTAATTGTGAAGCAGAATGGCCTGAGTCGGTTCAATGTAAGTATCACAAAGTTCGACCATGAACAAAATATAGTCATAATAAAGTAAATATTAAATACATATTTAATCACATACTGTATCATGACTGCACCCAGAGAATGAGAGACAATAAGAGTAGGAGTATACTGAGAAGAAAGGGTTGTATATAAGAGGTTAAATCCTCAGCAGAGAATCAGTCTAAAATGTATACAGAAATCAATAAGTGGCCCTTAAAGCCTACACTATATTGCTTAGAAATAGGTAAGTGAACATCAGAAACTATAACTAAGAGTTGAAAAGTGCTATCTTTGGGCAAAGGAGTAATGAGAGTATAAAACACACAGGGAATGGCTATAATAGCATTATTTTAATTTTAAACAGCATGCATGCAATTACCTCAAAATAAAATAAGTGACCAAATGGAAGGAAGAAAAGGAGAAAGATTTAACAAAGCAAGCAAATCTACAAATTGTCACACATTACAGATCTTCAATGTTCATCTGCATAGAAATAATGAAAATATCAAATATGTATATAAAGAGTTGGAAAAATTATTCTGAGGTAGAAAAATGCATTAGTTTTAATATTGTTCTATATAAATGTGTAGTTAAATACACATACAAAAGTAATTAAATAATATAAATGTTTGATTATTACATCTATATCCCCAAACCATTCCTTGTAAATTAGCCACAAAAACTGTTCAGTTCTTTGCAGTGGGAAAACACGGGAAATATAAACGAAGCATCAAGGGTACATAAAAAAATTTAAAATCCATTTACCTGATTCGTGTTATTTTTCTTCATTAGCCTTCTTTCCAATCTAAGAGAAAATAAGTAAATTAAAGTTCTTTCTTCAAGTAATGGGCTGCTTATAAGAAAATACCCTAAAATCCAAGACAGCTATTTTTCACTTCTTGTTCTCTATCCATTGAAAAAAAGTATTCTTTCCTATTTCCCAGAAAATTTCTGACTGCCATGGTATTCAGACTAAAGTTTACAGGGCAAACCAAAGCAGAAGCAAGCATGTGCATATAATGCCAATTAAAAATTGCACACCAAGTACATCTAATAGTATAACATGAGTTTTAAAATTGTATACTTATAAATTATCTCTTATCCATTTAGGTAAATAACTGCTAATTGACAGTATAAAGAAAGATAAAGTAGCAAGAAAGTACATTTTTCAAACTATAAGAATTAAAACTGTAGGGTGAAAGGGATAGCAACATGTTTACATTTTCATTTTTACCAGAACACAAGAACAAGTGGAACAACTAGAGTCCATATACATACATGTTATAATCCAAGAGCTTATAGACTTTAACCCACATCACTTTAAAGATTTAGAAATGCTTCCTCATTTACTTTCATGAAAGACATCTTCAACTAAAAATGAAATATGACCCTTTGAAAACATGTATGTGATTATCAAGTCCACTTAACAACAGGGACATGTTCTGAGAAATGCATCATTTGCAAATGTCACAGAGTGCACTTACACAAACCTAGGCCATGTGGACTGTACGGTAATTGTGTGCACTGTACTTTTATAAGGCTGGCAACACAGTACGTGCGTTTACAACAGCACCACCACAAACAGGAGTGATTGTGGTGTAATCCCTGACAGCTGGCTTGTCTTTTTGGCATGCAAGTGTCAGATTTAAGCTTTGATGGCCTGGCCCAGGCCTCTACTTCAAAGAGGCATCCCTTCAAGGGAGCCTATCTCAGATCAACACATTGCAGCCACAGGACTAGATAACAACCAGGCTGCCTCCTTGGTTTTAGAGATCTCAGTTGATTTAGATAACTGTTTCTCTTTCTTCCTGAGCTTTAACTCCTGCTGTTGTTGTAAGTTTATCAATAAAGAGGGAGCCTATGAACCCCCAGGCCTCATCCTCCTACCCCAATAAAAGCAGAACCTCAAGCTCAAGTACTCTCTCAAACCTCAACTGTGTACCCCCCTGGAGTGTCTTGTGGGCTCAAGTAAGAATACTTTTTTCTCCAAGTTCCCTAATGGTTATTGCCAAAGGGTGTCTTGTAATGTAAAAACCACAAGGGTCAGTCAGTTCAGCTGTAACCCTGGTTTAGGAAGGGGTGTGTTAGTGGGAAGCTCACTGGGCCAAAGGGAGTGCCCTCAGGCATTTGCAGAGATTGCTAACACACTGAGATGGCACAAAACAGTACTTTTCCTAAAACATTAGAATGGTTACCACCTCACTGGGCAAAAGGAATCGACCTCCATTATAATCTTATGAGACCACCATTCTATACACAGTCCACCTGAAACATGTTATGCAGCATGTAGTTGTAAAATATATATGTGAATTATGATATCTGCAGAAGGAGCAGTTTTCTTATAAATTAAGAAACATTTGTGTTAATGTATGTATTACAGACAGACAGAAAAACACAGAAACCTTGGTTGGCTTCCTTAACTTCCTTCAGTGAACACATATGTGTGACCACCACTGTTCCCCAAAAGACACCGCTGCCCTGACTTCGAATACTACACTAGTTTTGCCTGTTGGAAAGGCGTTATTTTTCAGGGATCTCTCTGACAGTCTAAGAGTCCCAAATGCTTTACGGAGAGAGAAGTAGGTAGTCACTGAGTGCAAGGAGGTATTATTTCAAAAGGATGTGGATGTATATGTGTCTGAGGAAGGTGCTTTGTCTGGTTAGATGGTTGTTTGAGGTTGACCTGCAAGTTTTCCAGAGAGTGTAGGATAGAGAAGCTGGTTTGTGCTATAAATAGAAGGGAAAGGTGCTGTCCAGGATGAATATACTACTGAGGGTGAGATGGGGTAAGGGGATGAGAAGGAAGAGGGGAGGAGGTCAGAGGGAGTTTGGATCTCCTTCCTGTAGGTACAAAAACACATCCTTCCTATAAAATAAAAGGGTAATATACAAATTGACCCTAACAGCAGAACGACCACTGGACCAGTCAGTATGAGGTGCACTGACCACCTCTTGGTCCCTTTCCCTGGCCAGCAGTCTCTGATCACCTGATGGCCACCCGCAGCAGGGGCAGGGCTGGCAAGAGGACAGGAATGCTGACCTCGGTGCCTTTCCCCTGGCCGTCAGGCACCGATCATCTGATAGTGAATGGGGAACTGGGGGTGGGTGGCGGCGGGGGTTAGGGTCAGCTGTGGGCAGCTGGGGAAGACGGCCCTGATTGAAGGCCAAGCCTAGAGATTGTACCCACACATGAATTTCATGCGCCGGGCCTCTAATATAAAACCAAGATAATAGCCAAGCCAATATGTGCTAGCAGCTAAACTAAGTTACTGATGTAACTTCATTTCATTTATCTCCCAATTGCTATAAAGCCCACAAACAGTTACAGAGACTTAGTTTCAAAAGGTAAGTATGGACCCCAAAGCTCAACAGTGAGCAGAGGGGGCCACCCTGCTCCTCTTTTCAGCTTCTATGTGAGACGGGAGACACCAAAAACAAAAAGGAAATGTTCACAGAAAAGAGGTCATTGTACTTAGATACCAAATATACTGACTGTATTGTTCCCACTAATGAATGATTTAAAGGAAAAGAACCAAGTAATTCAGAGTTCACAAAGTGTTCTGAATATGCAAAAAAAAAAAAAAAATGAAGGTTTTGTCTCTTGTATCTTATCTTTCTGTAGCTCAAAGGAAACATTAAAAAAAAATCCTTACACTTCACAAGGTCTGATTTTTCTGACATGTTAACTTGTTTTATTGCTCTGTATGCTTTCACACTGCAGTGGAGGAAATCAAAAGAACATCATGTCCCTCAGAGAAAGTCACAGATGCCGAGAGGCAAATTAAACAGCAAATCGTTGAGGAACCTATGATAATGCCATCTTCAAATGGTATGCCAACCCGCAAAAATAGTTAATGCTATCATTAATACTTTCCAAAAGCAGGGGACAAAATGAGAATACAGTTCAAAAAGAGAACTTTCTATCATAAGATAGTTGGTATCCCCAACTTCTCAAATGCAGACATTTGACCCAAAGAGGTTACATAACTTGTCCAACGTTGCAAAATTGTCCACAGTCAAAAACTTATCCAAGGTCACATTATGAGGAAGTAAAAAAGGTTTCCAAATCATGTCTGTTGATAGCAAAGGCATGGGAGGTTCTGGCTTACTGATGAAAGCAACCAAATCTCCTTTCAATTCCAAATCACAGCATGATTCTTTCACTATTTTCTGGTATCAAATTGCTTTTGTTAAGTCCTGGGTAAAGGATATTAACACTCTTCCTCCAGTGAGATGGGAAAGTGTGTTGTTGTTAGTCAGTGGCTTGAGGACAGGAAACCAAACAGGTCTGGATGGGCTCTGCATAGATTAGATAACTGCTAATGTGATGTCTTTATTCTGTGCACTGGGAAGACACAATAAGAGTGGCAGGCTGAATTTTACAGTGAACACAGGCTGGAAGATGCAATAGGAGGTCTTTCCAGGATTAGTTAATGAGCAACTTAACTATGCTATCCTTGCAAGTAAAGTATCTACAGGAAAAATATGCAAATTACACTCATAAGACTATGGCTCTAAGCATTCACTTAAATCTGAGTTCAATAAGGCAAGAATCTTTGTAGCATTAATCCAATGACATTCAGAAGAATATTAAGGGAAGTGGGAGAGAATAGGGTACCTTTCCTTTATTCACAAGCATTCTGGTATAGCAATACTCAAATTCCGGTGCATTTATTGCCAGTGGCTTCCTCTCCAGAAAAACTACACTGACGCAGAAGTTCAAAGAGTAGAAAGGAATGAGCATAAGAAGTGAGGCTGAGGAATGGATGACTGAAGCTGAAATAGCAAACTCCCACTTTACAAGTTTGTATTTGTACGGCCAGTCCTTTCAAAGCTTGCTATTTCCTCCTAGACCAGGGAGGGGAGTGATTTCGCATTGGGAACTACCTGAATGTGTGAGTGACTATCCAGAAAACACCACTAGGAGACAAAGCTGAAATCAATTGCTATGTCTGCCATGCAAACATAACACAGAAACCACAGCAGGGCCCTGACTGGTGGGGCTCAGTTGGTTGAACATTGTCTGATGCACCAAAAGGTCTTCGTTTCAATTCCCAGTCAGGGTACATGCCAGGTTGTGGGCTCCATCCCCAGTGGAGGGCAGGCAGGAGGCAGCTGATCGATATTCTTCTCTCATATCAATGGTCTTCTCTCTCCCTCTCCCTTCATCTCTGTCCCTAAATCAATAAAAACAGATTTTTTAAAAAGAAGAGAAATGGCAACAGGCATGCTTCATTTTTGGCAGCCCTCTCTCAAATTCTAATTACAATTTGGTCGTTTCTTCTCAGAGGAAAGATGGTATGTAATTAGACATGAATAATTTAGAGACTGATGACAGCACAAGATAAATTTAATAATATTTTTCTATTTCTATTTTGTTTTTCCATTAAAATTTTACTTTATTAAAAGAGTAAAAATCATGGAAGACTTTCTCATTCTCACTTATAAGCAGCATGTTAAGCAAATGAGTTTTTAATTTAAGAGAATACGCAATCCAAAGTACTACAAAAATAGTGCTTTCTTCCTCTAATGTCTACCTCTCAAATAAACATAGTTTAAGTGAGCCTCTTCTTTCTTTCCTCTGCTTGGAGAACAACCTTCACGATCTCGCAGTATGGAAGGATTCAAATACGTACAGTTGAAAGGCCTCAACCAACACATGCCTACCTTGTAAGTGCTTAAAAAGAAAAACAGCCCATACCCTAGCCGGTTTGGTTTAGTGGATTGAGCATCAGCCTGTAAACTGAAGAGTCCCAGGTTCTATTCCCGGTCAAGGGCACATGCCCGTCGTTGCAGGCTCAATTCCCAGTAGGGGGCGTGCAGGAAGCAGCCAGTCAATGATTCTCTCTCATCACTGATGTTTCTATTTCTCTCTCCCTTTCCTCTCTGAAATCAATAAAAATATATTAAAAACAAAAAACAGAAGAAGGCCAAACCACATCACCAAACCAAAACTTAATAACTAACCTAGCTTCAGCCTGCCTTAGGAGAGTCATTTTACTTTTTATTTTTTAAAATAATTATTTACTGTTGGAAGTATTACATGTGTCCCCTTTTTTTCCTGATCAACCAAGGGAGGTGATCTGTCTAATAACCCCTGCCTTCCCTGGGGGGAATGTGTCCTTGTCTGAAGTAATTCACACTTGCACGTTCTTAGGCCCACCCTCCTTCTGGCTATAGAAACCTTCCATTTTGTATAAGTCATCTGATTTCTCAGTTGAATTCTGTTTTTTAACAGGTGACTGGAAGGCGCAATCTCCTATGGAAAGCTAATGCTAAAGACCTATGTGTGACCTCAAAGCAAACATGCATTGGTTGGGGAATATAAAGAGAGGCTTCCTAGAAGGAGTGCTCCGTGAGGCAAGGAGAAAAACATGTAAACCAGTATTTACATTTCTATGTGGTACCTAATTACCACTGAGGTAAGTATCAACATCAGCACAGGAGCACTTCCAGGTAGGGGCCAGGCACGGTTCCCAGCCAGTTTATGTAGCTCATTTTAATCCTGAAAACAAACATTAAAATGCCTTCTCCTTTTTACTGATGGGAAATAGCATGTATGGAACACAAAAGAGTTTTCCAAACCAAAAAGATACTTTTCATTCTAATTAAATCATCAGATATCTCACCACTTCTTAAAATATAAATCTTAACCCTTATTTTCCCTTTTGCAGGCTGCCCAGAAGACGCTCCGTTTCCCAAAACTTTTATTGAGAAATCCCTAAGTTGAAGAAATCTTTCTAACTATGGATGTGCATGTTCTTCATATGTCATTAAGCACAGCTCCGTAAGGGCAAGAGCCACACTTTATCTGCACTTATAATTATCTCATTACTAGGACAGGAGTTGGAAAGCACCTAACAAAACCCTATTCATGTTTGTTATCAATTATATCAAATCAAGTTTCTTAGTTCAGCCTAGTCAAGTCATCTGGTTCATCCACCTTTACTTTCCATACTTGGTCATTATTTTCAAAATTGGATTACCACCCAGTCTCAAAAGATTCATTGCTAAATGTTTGCTCCTGCAATTCCCTTTAATGTCCTTCCCCTAACCCTGATCTCCACCCTCCTAATCCATGTGTATACCTGATTTAGAAACAACAATGGAAATATATTTGCAATGATGGAGGAATTGTTCACATGCTCTCTTTTGACTTAATATAAACTTTTTTTCTATAAATATCATAAATATATCCAATAAATTCTGGCTTAGTAATTACCTCCACATAATATATGATTGTAGTTTAGCTTCCAAACATTAAAACCATCTTTAAAGTCTTATGCCACTATCCAAAATTTTTTTTAACTAAGATTAAAATCTGTTAATCCTTTAAAACATTTCTCTGAAGTGTACCTAATCTCATATTGTCCAAGTAGCCTCCCTTTGAAAGTCATACTATCTCTCAACTCATCTCATAAGCAGAGACTATGTCATATCCCAAACAGTGTGTACTGCTCAGCAATTTAATAAATACTTTAAAAACTAGTCTAAATGCCTTGCCTTTTGAACCTGGATTCTTTTTCAATAAATATTTAATGAAATTAAAGGAACTCAGAACAATAAGAACTTTCTAACTTCCTTTT
The DNA here is from genome assembly GCA_004026805.1 of Lasiurus borealis. Taxonomy (NCBI): domain Eukaryota; kingdom Metazoa; phylum Chordata; class Mammalia; order Chiroptera; family Vespertilionidae; genus Lasiurus; species Lasiurus borealis. The sequence continues at coordinate 3,107 of PVJN01033966.1, read as the reverse complement.
TAAATACTTTGAAGTAATTTATAATTTCAAAAGAAAATTTATCATGAATTGTAAAACCAAGCTACCATAATAAACTTTGCAAGTCACAAGAGTTGTCTTTTGTGTTCCTAAATGAGGCTAATAATAACATAAGATGGGTTATAAGAAAATCCCAAATTTATTCCAATATAGAAATAAATTAAATACTAAATAGCCTCAGAGCAGATTATGGGAAATGTTTTTAACAGAGAATAACAGAGAATTAACTAATTTATTGTAACAGATATAGACCAGGGTTTCTGTTCACCACTCCTATTTCTGGGGGATCTGCCATGACCTTAGTTTCAGTTGCCATCTTCGGTATTACCTGCTACAACCACACACACACACACACGCACACGCACACACGGCCAGGAAGAACACCTGACCAAGAGGAAGCTATTCATAGGCTGGCCAGGGGCCTGTGACTTGTGTTTACTGGCAAAGAGATGGGGTCAGCCAATCAGATTCTCTGCCTCAAGAGCTGGAATCAAGAAGCCTAAAGGAAGCTGCCAGTTAGATCTTAGGGTAAGAGCAAAGGTCATGAGCTGTGTCTGTCATAGAAAGTGAGAACTGAACCCAAGCCAGTTCCTGAGATCCTCACACCTACCTCTTGATCATCAACCTAATTCCCCTGCCTTTCTGGAGTGAGACTAGCCTGGCTTTATCAACCGAAGAAAAAAAAGAGAAACAAAGATCATCATAGCAACTTGTTACTTTTTAATGTAACCACCAATTATTAAGGTAGTTTAGAATAAAGCCACCTTTTTCTTAGACTAAATGGAAGAAACAACTTAGATTACTTAAGAAATCTGAGGTCAAACGTTAAAAGAAATGCAGTTTTATTATTTTCTACTCCCTCTCTATTCTCACCTATACAATAAGGTCAGGTATGAGAAGGTCTCTTGGTTGTTTTCCATGGCTTACAATCCTAGTACAGGCAGTCCCTTTCAGGCCAAGAAGGACTCTATTTTTGGACAGTTTTGGGGCAGTGTTGGAAAACATTCTCTATTACCTGAACTGTCTCATGATGAATACACATCCTATCAAATTCATAATTAGAACATTTTCTTAAAATTCTTAAAATAAGTTGTTTCACAAGGTGTCCCTGTTATATAAATATACATAGAATATTAGACATTTTCACACTATTTTCAATTGTTCTATCTTTCATCTAAAATATACAATGACACTACAATGCCCTGCCTCTCTCTTAGTTTAAAGAAATAAAAAGCATAGCACCTGAAGAATCATTTATCCACTCATTCATCCTGCTGGCTTAAGTGTGCATCACTGAAGTAGTTATAACCCTGAGCTACAAAGCATCATTTCATTCATGAGACAAAATTCTCAAATTGTTTTCAAATAAAATAATGGAAACTTTTCTTCTAACTGAAAAGTGACTGAGTCAATTTTCTGTCTTTCTCTTTTTTAGCTACTGAAAATCTTTGTGAAATGTATTAATGATTTTTTTACTTTTCCCATTTGCAAAAGTAACATGTTCTTTGAATGGTATTAGTAAATCAGAATACACATAAACAAGAAAAATTACCAAAATCTTACCTTTCAGTCAGATCACTTACCATTTAGAAATATTTTTCCCTAGCTCTTTTTTTAGGGCACCCAACGACAGGAAAATTTATTTGGTGCACTGATATGTGTGTGTGTGTGTATACTCACACATACAGTGTTAAATATATTTTTACTTTCTGTAAATTTTTGTATATTTTTGGCATACTTTGTATATTTTTAGACTTTTTATACATGCTTTTTGAATACTCCTTGTTTGATAAATTATTTCATAAGTTTAAAACTATACATACTATTTCATACTCATTTTCATATCACAATATATGAACATGTTTCCAAGCTATTGAACTATTAAATATTTTTTTTATATTCTTGCCCCTTTTTCTTTTTGAGAGATGGCAGATTTACTGCTTTATCAAGAATTAGGTTTTTTCCCTCCCACTTCTAATAACATTTATTTTCTTATAAGAGTTACTTTGGTTCACTATAAAGTTTTGAAAAATATAACATTTCACCAAATTGAGAACATATATGCATACTATTTTGAAACTTGTTTTCACTCAAATTGATACTAAACACTTTCCTATTTCCTTAAATGTACTTGTGGGGTTATTTCCTGATATTTTATGTATTTTTTATTGACTTCAGAAAAGAAGGGAGAGGGAAAGATAGAAACATCAAGGATGAGAGAGAATCATTGATCCATTGCCTCCTACACACCCCACATTGGGGCTTGAGCCTGCAACCCGGGTATATGTCCTAATCGGGAATCAAACTGTGACCTCCTAGTTCATAGGTCAATGCTCCACCACTGAGTCATGCTGGCTGGGCATTTCCTGATTTTAAAACAAGACTTCCCAGAACACAATTTCACATGTTGGTCTTGAACCAAGATCATTAAGAACACTGATAACTGCAATACACTATAGCTATGGATGCAAATGATAGGATAGGTACACAAATTGAGATGAATGACCCCAGAGATGCCCTAACTCTGTTCTGTTTTATTAATTTTATTTTTTTAAAAGAATTTGCCAATTTTAAGCTTTTTAATGAGTGGTCTCTCCCTCATAAAGGAGACAAAACAGCTCTAAATAAATCTAATGTCTGTACAGTAAGTTAACTCAGACTTTTCCCAAGTTACATTCTCAGTCTCTATATCCTATCTAATAAAAGAATGATATGCAAATTGACCATCACTCCAACACACAAGATGGCCACCCCCATGTGGTCAAAGATAGCCACCGTCATGTGGACACAAGATAGCCACCACAAGATGGCCAGTGGGGGAGGGAGGTTGTGGGTGATAAGGCCTACTGTGGAGGGCAGTTGGGAGGGGCCAGGCCTGCAAGGGAGGGCAGTTGGGGGTGAACAGGCCAGCAGAGGAGGGTAGTTGTGGGCAATCAGGCCTGAAGAGGAGGGTATTTAGGAGGGACTAGGCCTACAGGGGAGGACAGTTGGGGATGACCCAGGCCTGCAAGGGAGAGCAGTTGGGGGGACCAGGCTGGCAAGGAAGGGCAATTAGGGATGACTGGTGCCGGCAGGGGAGGGCAGTTGGG
>PVJN01033965.1:0-23074 GCA_004026805.1 Lasiurus borealis | reverse complement strand
GGCTGACAGAGGAGGGAAGTTGGGCTGGACCCAGGCCTGCAGCGGAGGGCAATTAGGGGTGACCAGGCCAACAGGGGAGGGCAGTTAGGGGCAAACAGGCTGGCAGGAGAACAGTTAGGCATCAATCAGGCTGGAAGGGGAGTGGTTAAGGGGTGATCATACTGGCAAGCAGAAGCAGTCAGGGACAATCAGGAAGGCAGGAAGGTGAGCAGTTGGGAGCCAGCAGTAGGATCAGGCCTAAACGGGCAGTTGGACATCCCTCAAGGTGTCCCAGATTGGAGAGGGAGCAGGTTGGGCTGAAGGACAGCTCCTCACCGCTCCCCCATGCATGAATTTCATGCACCAGGCCTCTAGTAGATTATAAAGATGATTTGGGTGAAGAAATTAAGACAACTAAAATCATATTTATTAAGATGCCAATGAAGCTTAATTTTATGGCTGTCTTTAGGCACCTCCAAAAAAAAAATATCCATTTGTTTTATATTTTCTGTAAATTAACATAGTAACAAATAACTAATATTTTAGCATCAGATAAACTGGTAAAACTTATGCCTTTTCTCTTAATACTTTTCCCAGTTAAGCTTTAAACATAAGGTTTTAAGGAGATTAAACTTTGTTCAGATACATCTACTCAAGCAATGTAGCATTAACCTCATTCTTAGCACTGTGAGTTGTTCTACCACTGTGTATTTTATTCCTTTTTTAAATGATAATAACAGTTGGCCCTGAAAGCCTGCTTAATGACCTGTAACTACTTCAGAGAAAAATTGCAAATGTTGAACTCAAAACTGCTAAGCTATATTCAAATCACATTTGACATTTTAAAAGGCTTGTGTTTGGGGAATAAACTTATTTAAATAAATTAATCTACCAATACTATATAAAATGTATTGGAAATCTAAAATATATTCAATTATGGTGCTGAAAACAAATTTGACACAAGTCATTCAGCTCATACAACTTGAAGTATAATAATGCCAGGTTGTAAGTGTGTCAAAGTTGTCCAGAAAAATCTCTAACTATACTAGTTGTGCTATCAATGCTTCTAAGTATTCTCAAACTAGTGATAAATTATACACTAGAGGCCCGGTGCATGAAATTCATGCCTGGAGGTTAGTGGGGAGGTGTCCTTCAGCCCAGCCTTCTCCCTCTCCAATCTGGAACCCCTAGAGGGATGTCCAACTGCCCATTTAGGCCCGATTCACATAGGATTGGGCTTAAACAGGAAGTCAGATATCCCTATCACAATCCAGGACTGCTGACTCCCAACTGCTAACCTGCCTGTCTTCCTGATTGGCCCTAACTGCTTCTGCCTGCCAGCTAAATAACTGCCTAACCATTCCCCTGCCAGCCTGATAGATGCCTAACTGCTCCCCTGCCAGCCCGTTTGCCCCTAACTTCCCTCCCCTGTGGGCCTGGTCACCCCTAACTGCCCTCCCCTGCAGACTTGGTCATCTCTAACTGCCCTCCCTTGCAGGCCTGGGTCCCCCCCAAACTACCTTTCACTGCAAGTCTGGTCATCCCAAATTTCCCTCCTCTGCTGGCTTGATCACTCCCAACTGCCCTCCCTTGTAGGCCTGGTCCCTGCCAAGTGCCCTCCCCTGCTGGCCATTTGTGATAGCCATCTTGTGACCACAAGGGGGCAGTCATCTTGTGTATTGGAGTGATGGTCAATGGGCATATTCCTTTTTTATTAGATAGGATAGAGGTCTGGTGCACAGGTGGGGGCCAGCTGGTTTGCCCTGAAGGGTGTCCCAGATTAGGGTGGGTGTTCCCTTGGCATGTGGGGCAGCCTGGGCGAGAGGTCTGTGATGATTGCAGGCCAGCCACACCCCTTGGCGGTCCAAGCAGAGGTCCTGGTAGCTGGGATTTATTTCTCTTCTACAACTGAAACTTTGTAGCCTGGAGTGGAGCCCAGCCTTCTGCTTGCACAGCCATTGAAACTTTGTTGCCTTAAGCGGAGGCCTGGGCTGACCAGAGTTTTCAGAAAGTTTGGCTTTCTCCATGGCCAGGGCAACCCACGCCTCTCTCCTGCTCTCTCTGTGGCTGTAGCTATCTTGGTTAATTTGCATACTTGCTCTGATTGGCTGGTGAGAGTATTGGTGGGCATGGCATGTGGGTGTAGTGGAGGTATGGTTAATTTGTATATTACTCTTTTATTAGATAGGATTATTGTAACATATAACATTTAATAAAATATATTGAGGTTTTGAGCAAACTCTGAGTTTTTGAAGAAATGAGTAGTTGTGTAGGAAAAATATAAGGGAAAGGAAAGGACACAGATATGACAAATCTAGTTTTTGGTCAATATAATCGAATCATCATTTAACTAGTATGGCAATGTATAGTGCTTTACAAGATGATTTGGTGTTATTGTCTTGCTATATCTATGACTTAAACACACACACACACACACACACAGTGGAGCAACACCTTATCACCCCCCCCCATTAGCATATATAATTAAGTAGTATAAAATCGTTTTTGTCATTTCTGTCCATCGATCTGTTTCCCTCTCAGGTAAATTACTAAAATAAAGGCAATAAGTAAATAAAACAAAGCTAGGATTATGCAGTCATTTGAAGAAAATAATTTTAGCCTAAATAAATACATACATAAATTCTTACTTTACTATTTTCTTGTTCTTAGAAAAATGAGTACATAAGACAAAGGATTAATGACAAGAAGAAAACAAGCCTTCTATTTCTTAAGCCTGGACAGGTTTATTATACATATGAGATCTATTGCAAATGGCCCTGGTAAATGCTCTTTAACAGTTCCTTTTTTCCTCTAATACTTTCTTTATTGAAAAACTAGAGGCCTGGTACATGAAATTGGTGTACAGGTAGAGTCCCTAGGCCTGGCCGGTGATCAGGCAGATTGGGGCCTTATGGCTGCCAACTGGGGCCACCTTTCCCTGGCTGCTGGCTGGGGCCCTCCTTCTCAGGCTACCAGCTGCCAGCCAAGGCCTTCCTTTGTTTTGCACCACTCCCTGGTGGTCAGTGCATGTCATAGTGAGAGAATTCCCAGTCTCTTGGTTGAACTCCCACAGGGACACTTTGCATATTTGCCATATATGTATATATTATACAGACTTTCTTTTACCATCTGTTAAGTGACATTATTATAAAAATCTATAGTTACCTGCAACAACTTCTATTGCTTAAAATGTTTCTAAGAATCTTCTTAAAAATATAGTTTTAAAAATATAAAATAATTTCAATATAAGAAGTTTAAAATAATTGAAACAAAATAATATGCATTTTACCTTTGGACACTGTGCACTGACATCCCAAGGTAGCACCTCCACCTATCTATATGATGTTAGAGTAATATACATAGTCTCATCCATGATTAGCCTAATGTGCATGATTCTAATCTATGGCTTCTGAACATGTTTTTGATTTAAGACAGACCCAATACAGTGGTACCTCGAGATACAAGTTTAATTTGTCCTGTAACCTTGAGGCGTGGAAAAGTATGAGAAACTCGAGTCACGGTTAACTGGTGGGTCGTGTGCAGCTGGCCGATCTGTGTGATTACCCCTATCTCAAATGTTGCTCGTATTTCAAAGCAAAAATCGCTTGCTCGATGGCTCGTATCTCAAAAATCTTGTATGTTAGGGCACTCGTATCTCGAGGTACCTCTGTACCTTTAATGTTATATTGTAGAAATAATATATTACACAGAAGAAAAAGTCATATATAAGGTTTTAAGTCTAACAGAGTTTGTTTGAAATATTTGATTACCAAACTTATTCTTCAACTTAAGAATGGTACTTTTTTGAGGAGTTTTGCAGATAGTGGTTCCTTCTTTCCATTTACTACTTTTTTTAAAGAACCTGTATGCCTTCAATATTAGAATTAGAGATGCCACACTTTGTTCTTTGTAAAAGTTTTCCCCTGTGGATCAAAGCTTTCTTCCATCTGTCTAGTTCCAAATGGCTATCGACTGCTAAGCATCCTAATTAAATTTTTTTTTCATACTCATCCATGCTGAATCAGACTTAATACTGAAGAAAAACAGCATTACATGCCTCGGTTAGAATGCATAGAATGTTTTCTCAGCTAGAGCTCCACCAAAAGCAATGCTCCATAAACTTAGGAACCAGGCCAAATTCAATGAACTCTCTGGCTTGTAGTAGTTAAGCATTCTCTTCACTGCCATACTATCCTATTTTCCACTTTCATCAACTTTGCAACAGCTGCAGCACCTGTGGCCTTTCTTCGGAATTAATAGGAATCCAAATGTAAGGTTCTTGTCTTATTATCTATTGGTGAAGAATCTAAGTCTTGAAAACACTAGATTGAAAAACATGTTGAAAGCATCAATTTGAATTCTTCTCAATGCAGATGGAAGTGATTCTTTGTAACATCACTTAAGATAAACTCTAGTTGTTTAAGCCTTGCTGAATATGTTCTCTACCTGTATCCTATCACTGGTACGTCTTCAAATTGTATGTAATCATAGGAAAAATAAGCAAACTTACATTCTTATTCCTTCTAGGGGAGATTACCCATTGTCATTTTGATGTATCTAAGGCATTATAATTTATATCACTTCCAACAAATATATAAATAAATCACCAAAATCTCTACTCCTCCTATATTTTCTTACTTTTGATAATCTGGTTGTTTCCATTGGTCAAATTCTTAGCTTCCTCTTGCTGTCTCAGGATTGCTGATATATTATTCATTCTCTCACATTAAGTTTACTCTGCAAATGAAACACATTACTTACCATTAACCAACAGCTGTTCCTGTTGAGTAGTTATAGGTTTTTATAGGGAGATGGTACTTTAGATTAAAATACTAAATTTTCTGTTCTGCTGCTGATTTAAACTCCATGTGCTTTCCTTTGAGTCAGATTTAGATACCAATAGTACAAAAATAAGTTATCTTATATTACTCACTCCCTTAAAAAACATGTATAGGTCATATAAGTCTCAAATATCTACAAAAGTTACCATATTTAGAACATAACTGGTTCCAACTTTCCAATAATTCTTGCAACCTGATTATTATATTGTTCCCTTCACTAACTGGTTTTTCATCTTCATCTTTACAATCATCTTTTCTTAGTAATTCCCTGACAGGAATTGAACCTGGGACCCTTCAGTCCTCAAGCCGACACTCTATCCACTGAGCCAAACCCTAAATTTTGAAGTCTCCAAGTTCTGCTAAAATTGCTATATAGTATAATCGACAGAATTCCTCTGCATGTAGGTGAACCAGGAAGTGAGGAGATGTAATTACGCCCTAGGCATCAACCCATAGAAACCCCAAACTACCATGGATAGACTACTGGAAGCCCCATCATAGGCTAAAATGAAATGATTCTAAGCCCTCTACTAGCCCTGGGGTCAGTGAACCATTGTGTTCTTGGTGACTCTACATTGACTTGCCATAACCAGCTCAGCAGTGTAGCTACTCTACTGATCATCCTTTCTATCTTATCATTTTTGTATGATTCACATAGAAGATAATGGGGAGACCTAACCACTTTACCTTGATAATCCCATTAATATTTTAGAGCCATAACAAAGACAAGAAAATTTAGTGGACAGAAACTTTGTGGTCATAGCTTCCTGTCCTCTCATGCATGTTAAATATATATGGAGAAAGTAGACAACTGTTTTTTTATTTCAATGCCACAATAGTTAAGTGTATATATGTATGTATATATGTATGTATAGCTCATAGTAATAAAAATGTTAGGCATAAATATTTGCCCTCTTCCTACCCCTACATCTAAGCACTGATTTATTTTCTTAATCCCATTAAGTTAGGACAATTTTCAGATCATCTTCCAAAGCTAATTAATAAAAATGGATCGTTCTCAAATTTACAATATATTTTGTGCATGTGTACTAATTTCCTGCTTGCTTCTGTAGAGCATCGGTCCAATATCAGTATGAAACTGATTAAAAACCTTAAAATAATGGTTCACTTTCTAATAGCATGGATGTACATTCATAACCTTCCAGGTTTCCCCATAAATCCTTATCACTGGTTTTAAACTAGGCTTGAAGTTAGCCCCCTCAGGCTCTGCTTTAAATCAAATCAAATGCTACATTTTCCTATCTCTTATTGAAATTGATTCTCCTTGAGGCTGTGGGAGAAGAAAGTTCTTTTTGTCTTTGCTTCATGAGTATGTCTTTAGTGCCTCTGAATGGGAAACATACACATTTAAAGAAAGTCAAGTCTAATTTTAGGGTTAGTATCCTTAACCCTAAAATAACCAATGTGGGATAAGACAGTCTAACTTCCAGTTTCTTCTTATTTATGACTATCATCTTATAAAGTCTTATATCCACTAAAGTAGCCAATCAAATTTATAATTTACTTAATCAAAAAAAGAAGAATAGGTCTGCATTTTCTTAAGGTACAGAAAGCCACATGAAAACCATGTTCTTAAACACAAGTGAAAACCTCATGATCTAAAAATATTAAATGTCTCTTGAGTCCATCACAAAGCTCTGGTTATGAGGCAATCATGAATTCTAGAAAATGGTAAATTTCTTCAACAACAAATAAGATATGCAAACTTTTACTTTGGATACTTTTTATTTAACCCAAAAAGAGGAGTATGAAACTCTTCTTGCCGTCTGAACCCAAAGAGGAGCAGTGGATGCATCCTAACACTAGTAATGGACATATTATAATCATATTACAATCTACTGGAAGAGAGGGTATGTCTTACACTGCAGAAGCCAGAGACTTGCTTGTTATCAACTACCATTAATTTTCACAACTACTATATTGTTAAAACATGGTATATTATATTATCAGACAAAAGACAGTGGTGTATCATTAACTAAACTTATTAAAAATTATCTGGCTTTTAATGGTGGCAGTATTTACCAAACACTATACCTTAAAGGATGTCTAATTCACTTAAGAAAGTTTTGTTTGGTGATTCCAATAATATACAAAAAAATAAAAATCCAATCACTGATACTTAACCAATGGCCTACTTAAAAAAATTAACTAGGAAGAACAAAGCTTCTAAATCAAAGTCCTGATTTTGAGACTACTTACCTTTCTATTCCTCTGATTTTAACATATAATAGAAAAAATGTTTGAATTAAACTTTCTGACCAGCCACTAATTTCTAATCATTTTAATATACTGTAAGCCTTTTTAATTTTTCAATTTGTAGATGTTATGGCACTATCCTGAAATATTGCTTTTTAAAATTATTAACAACCTAATATTGCATATTTTGAAAAATATAACTGATATAAATCACGAAGTTTCTAAAATATACTAGTTTATCAAATTAAGATCCAAATCATCAATTTTAATATATTTTTGGAAATTTAAAACTAAATGCCATATCTTAGTTACCAAATTATCTCCAATATGCTTTTCTTTTCTCTTTATGTACTTCTCTGAAATATATGAAATTTGATCAGTGATTAATTACTGTCTAATGTACCATTCTACATGTTGTATCTACTTACCTGAATTATTACATTATGAAAGGGAATTAGTTGAAAAACTCACTTAGCCAGAAGAAATGCAATTTGCAGGGCAGTGGGAGTTCAAGATTGACACTACTAAATGAGCGGCAAGCAAAACATTGAAGAATACTTCTTGTCAAATGTTGCTTGAAAATAAACTCTATAGGATACATTGGAATGAAGTTAAACAAAGAGATGCTAAGGGTAATTTAGCAGATACTTTGAAGGAATGAGAAGTAGGCACCATACTTGCTTTGTCAATTGTGTAGAATAACATTTAACTTGAGCCCCTGCTGAAAATAAAGCTATTTAATTACAAGTGAGAAAGATAAAGAAAAGGTTCTGCCTTTGAAGTTTCAGTTTACTATTTTGCTTAGAAGACTAATAGGATTAAAAACTGGAAAAATATTTCTAACTCATAAACAAACTGAAAATTATATTTAAATAGTTTATAAAACAATCAATACATAGTATAAAAGTAGAAAAGGGAAAAGTACACTATAAAATATTTTTAAACTAAAATGATAAAATACAGTCCATTGCAACTCATACTCAATATCTGCAATGATTTTATAGCATTGTGAACTTATAAAAATACCTTCTTAATGTCCTAAACTTATGAAATCACCCAATAATCCTACATAATAAAAGGCTAACATGCAAATAGACCAAACAGCAGAACAACCTGTCACTATGACATGCGCTGGCCACCAGGGGGCACGCGCAGAATATGGCAGGCATCAGCAGCAGGTGGCAGAGTGCAGAACATGGCGGGTGTCAGTTGCTGCGGGATGGTGGAGCAATTGAGCAGGGACACCAGACCAAGTCAGCGCTAGTCGCTATGATTGGGGCAAGCCTCTGGTGATTACTGAAAATTCTTTGCTCCTGTGCTCCTTGGTCCTGCCCAGCGCTTGCAACTGCTGCCAGCACTGGGGCTGCCGCTCGCACCCACTGCCAGTGCCAGCCCCATTCACACCTGCTTCTGGCACGAGCACCGATCACTCCGCACCATCAGTGAGTGGGTGTGAGCAAGTGGGGGCGGGAGCGGGGTTGCCAGCAGACAGAGGACCAGGGACCACAGTAGGAGGGGCCACAGAGGAAGGGCTGAGACCCACCCCTGTGCCCACTGCAGCCTCTTGGCCCATAGTTCCTTTCAAGGTGCACAGATTCGTGCAGTGGGCCCTAGTCTATAATAATAAAAGCATAATATGCTAATTAGATGAGACATCCTTCCAGACATCATTCCAGATGAAGCCAGGGCTGCAAGGGAAGCCCGGGTCCTGAGTGCCAGAGGGAAGCTGGTGCAGGCAGCTGGGGGAGGAAGGCCCAATTATTAGAGGCCCAATGTTGTGCATTGGGCCTCTAGTAATAAAATGAAATTCACATTTCTTATCTTGGCCTTGAGTATTCTGATAGGTCTAAATTGTACCAGCAATATCTTATGTTTGGCATTTATTACAGGACCACAGTGCCACAACTATATTAGTGCACTCACTAAGATCAAACAGAACTTGTATTTACCTTCTTCTATACATGTTGGCTCAAGCTTTCAACTTTTCACAAATATCTATACACTTAAAACATACACACACTTGTCATTCAATTCACTTACTGATCACTTGATAACTTCATTTCTTAAAACCTGGACACGAAATAAAAAGATGTTAAATGAAAAAAAAAAGTACTTTATATTTTTTATTAATTTTAATGGAAAATATATTTTACTTCATGACATACCAAGAAAGGCGAGCACAAAGAATAAATTAAGTCAAACTCTATCTTGGAAATTTGCTTAAAAGTTCGCTTAAGTCAAGACAGTTCTCTATGACTGAGGTGAGTGCTGAATATAGTAGGTAATCTTTTGTTATCTTAGACTTGAATGGTAATATTTCAAAATATGGCATTGGACAAACTATTGGAGATTCTTTAATATAAGTCTGCCTTCCCTGCCCCTCACACATACAGAGAAGAAAAATCAGACAAGATTTTTTTTTTTCCAGAAGCAAAACCCATTCACTATTGTACAGCTAGTTTCAATTGGGGTCACATGTATTAACAATATGTTACATTTTAAAATTTAAATTCTTTATTGTTTAAAGTATTACATATGTCTCCTCCCACTCCCCCATTGACCTCTCCCCAGACACTCCCAGCCCCCAGCACATGCCCTAAGCTCCCTACTATCTGTGTATACTGGTTATACAATATGTTATTTTTGGATACCCATTTCTTTTTTTAAAAAATACCTCCTTATTATTAAATTTGAACCTCACAACAATTCTGTTTAATGTTTAAGGATAATTATTTTAAGAAACTTGTTATTGTCAAAGCTTCTATACTTAGAGAGGTCCAGTGATTTGGAATAATTCATCCCACATGCATATTAATGTATTAGGACTTAAATCCAGGATTTCTAAGGCAAAGTTCTGTTCTTTAAAAAGCATTCTGGTGTCTTGAAACTAAAAGCAGGTTAAGCTGAGGGTTTGTTAGCCTCAAGTATAGCTTTATGTTAAAAAAAAAAAACAACCATGTGAGACATAAGGAACCTACCAACCATGGAACAGGAATTATAAGTGATATTTCTTCCTCAGATTGCCACAGAAAGCTGCACATATTACTATAGTAATTAAACAGTAGCAAATATTTCAAATTAATATTACCATACTTGCTACCCTTTCTACTAGACAGATTGTCTCTCTGTGATCTTTTGTCTCCCAAGCTATGGTCTTTCTTTATGCAAGGTTTTTGCCTAGTAGAGTGGTAAAAATAGAATTTGAGAATTGATGATGTAATAAGAAAATTTATTTCAGCATTTTCTAAAAAAAAATAATAATAATAACACCCACATACCCCATATAGCTTTGTAGAGGTGTCTTCTATGTTTATCATGGAAGAATGCATTTCTTATACATGCAGAAACTTTAAACACTTTTTGGTAAGGCTGAAGCATCATCTCACTGATACAAGCAAGGTTGACAAATGCACAAGGTAATTTTTATCCTATTAAGAACTCCAGGGTTTACAGAATCATGCCTTCTCTTTGTTGAAAAACTGATGCATGAAGAAGCTAAATAAAGCCTGAGTGCTATGTCAACCCTGGTGTCCTAAGCTAATCATTTATAGAAGAGAACTTCCCATAACTGCTAATTGTTTAAATAAAGGAGAAAGATGATATTACAGTAGGAGATATCTTATTTTTCAACTTTATTAACTGGTTCTGTGCAAAATTATAAACTTAAATCTCTCCCACAAAGAAAATGTCTGACTACATGGCCCTTCCGTTACTACATTGCCTCATTCCTGCAATTCAAAGACAGCTTTCTGAAAGATTTAGTTTTCCATCTTCAATGTCCATAATCCCTTGCTGCTCCTTCTGTATTCTGAACACTTTCCAAGGACATTTCTCTCACCACAATATTGTCTTCCTTTAGATTCAATCTGATGCTACTTCTAAACTCTCAGGCCTATTTGATAAGACTATATATATATATATTTTTGAAACCTAGTTTGTCTCTCAATTTTTTAATACAAATACCTAGTGTCTTTTGTAAATTCTTTTTCATATTTATTCCTTATAATTGTATATTTTCTAGGAATCTGCCTGAGAATTTGATCGATCTTTTATTAATCTAAACAAACTTCATGGGCAATCTCATCCACAACTTTAATAACATTATTTTCTTATTAACTTTCAATATAATATTCTTTCCTGAACTCACAACCCATACAATCTTGTGCAGTTTTATTTTAACATCCTCTTGCCTCTGTTCATACTCAAACTGATTATTTCCTCTAAATTATTTTCTTCTTCTCTCCAAACTTAATGAGTAATATTCCTACTCTTATAGAAATATTTTGATATATAAACATGTAAATAAAGTATGCATATGGGTATGTACATATTTCCTTCATGGATTTTATTATAAAAAATAAATTTGATTTTTAAAAAATGACATAACAAACTATACATTAAAGTTATATTTTTCAAAGCTTACCAAAGGAAATAAACACCCAAGAAAAATTTTGGAAACAATTTTATTTAAAATTTTATTGCAATATATATAAAAATATAAAATGTACTTACTACTGATTAAATTGTTTTTCTCATTAGTGTGTTTATGTTTCAATATTTTAACATTATGTGTATTTTTTAATTTGGGCTTCTAAGAAATAAATATATTAAATATCATAGATGCATATAATATCATCTAACTCTATGCAGAAATAGAAGCATATCATGCTAACTCTATATAGTAAAATGTATACAAATTAAGTGATAAACAGTGAAGTAAATGTATACAAATGATGTTTGATTGCATATTATTTTGTTCAATTCTCCTGTAATGATTCAAAATACTTAAACTTAAAAATGTAACTGCACATGTACAAGTAGAAAATATTATTAGCATGCTAACATTTTACTCTACAAAAGAGGCTAATTTTCTCTATACATTTTTCTTTCAAGACAATTTTTCATTCAAACAAATTGCACAGGGCAATTTATTCTTAAAAATTGTAAAGGAGAGCCTGAAGGGAAAAGGACACACTTTTTCTGAAATTAGATTTGCTTCTACATGTAAGCTGCTTTTTAAAAAATGTTCATTTGTAGTAACCTCATATGTTCATTTTATATATTTTGTTTTCGAGATTGATATGCTCTGAATGACAAATATCTGGCAGTGGGAAAGACTAAGAAATCCAGTTTAGGCTTGTCTGTCATTATAAACTTTTGTTTGTTACAGTTTGGCCTAAAATAGAACCTTCTCAGTGGAGTCTATAGTATTTTTTCTTTTTAATTGGATTAATTTTCCAATTTTTTTAATGTGTAGAAAATAGAAATTGCATATAATTAAGATGTATAATGTGATGTTTTGATATATGTACATATTGTGCAATGATTACCAAAATCAAGGTAATTAACATATCCATAACCTTACATATTTACATTGTGTGTGGGGGTGGGGTGGGTGGGGGAAGACAGGATCAACCATCTCAGCAAAGTTTACATAATAGTTTTATTAACTATAGTCACCATGCTGTCATTAGATTTCCAGAACTTACTGATCCTGCATAAATGAAATTTTTTACTTCTCCCCATTTCTGCAACCTCAGTCAGTGGTATCTCTTATTGTCCTGAATAGAATACAAAAAGTCATCCTCAAGAAAATGGTGTTTATAGAAAAGAAAGTCTCTGTTAAAAACTGAATGTTTGACTTCTCCCAACCTTCATATGTTGAAACTTTTAACTCCCCATGTGATGGCCTTAGGAGATGAGATTTTGGGAAGGAAGGTAGGTGTGGAACCAACATGATTAGATGAGTGCCGTGATAAGAGGAGAAAGAGAGCAGAGCTTGCTGTCACTCTGTCAGGAGCGGATACACCCAGCAATAAGTTGTCACCTACAAACCAGGAAGTTGTCAGAAACCAAAACATTGTTCTCACTAAATGGATGAAAACAGGAGGCTAGAAGGCTGGTCAACCTTGAAGCTCTGAAAGGTCAAAACCAGCCACTCTCTATCTAATTAAGACAATGAACTTCCCCATCAAATAATCATGTCAATCCTGATTGATGAGATAATCTACTTGTTACTGGAATTGCCTGCTTCAGGGCAAAGGGTGTATCCCAAACTTAAAAAAAAGGGATGTCAAGGCCAAAGGAAGGTGGCAGTCCTTTCCACTAGAGGAAGGCTCCTGCCTGGCCCCCCAATATGGCCAAATTAATGTTTTCTAGTCTCTCATTTTGTTTCCCTTCGGCCTCCTTCAGAACCCGAACCTTGACCCGGGAACCCTGAACCACGCAGGACATGGAAAGAGGTTCCCACAGGAAGTGGGCCCTCACCTGAAACCAATTCTTCAGGCACCTTGGTTTTTGTCTTTCCTGCCTTCAGAAATGTAAGAAATTAATGTTTATTGTTTAAGCCACCTAGCTTATGGCTTTTTAATAGCAGTCCAAGCTAACAACCTCTGTAAAGTATAATTAACTTGATATGCTGCAGATACACTTTCAAAATTATAGATTATATGTTCCAGATACCATCAACCTCAATTAAACCCATCAGATTTACTTAAAATATATAATTTTCATATAATTTTGAGACTTTTTTTCTCATGTGGTTAAAATGTGTTCATATAATGCTCAAATTGTTACTCAGGTTTGTTATTTAATTCATTTTTCCTAAATGACATTCTCATTGAAAAAATAGTAATTATTTTGGAATGAATGTATGTCTAACGACACATTTTATCTCTAAACTGTGTCAATAAAACACTCAACAAATATTAAAAAAGAAAAACAACAGACTCAGCTTTTACTGTCTTTAGTCCTTAACAAATACTGTGGAGGGGCAAGGACCAAACCGCATTCCCCCCATAAGGAGTCGAATTAAGGTCAGGGTGACCTCAGGCCTGGAGGCAGTAAAACCAGGAACTGGTGGTTTTCGTACACAAACACCAGGTACCTGAGGCACACCCAGCTCTGAGAAACCACAGGGTCGTACAAACCACCCCAAGAAGGACATCTGCATTCCAAGCTGCTTGCTTAATCAGAGTTTAGATGAAGAGTAATGCTTAGCCAATTAAAGTTAGCCAAGTCCTCCTGTGCTGTGGATAAAAGGTACTTGCTGCGGAAGTTCAGGGCTCTCATGTTTCCCTGCTGTGTCAGTGGAACCCTGAGCCCAGACTCGAGTTCGTAATAAAGGCTTCCTAAATTTTTCAATTGGCTGTCTGGTGGTCGTCTTTCTTGGGTGGGTTCGAGTCCCACCTGGGTCGCCCCACAACAATACAAGTGAGGAAGGTTTGTTCACACTATTTCTCACAGTCAGTATAATATAAAAGACTATTTAGAAGTATATTTCTTCCATATTGTATACTAGAGGTCCAGTGCACGGCAGTCGGACATCTTTCTCACAATCTAGGACTGCTGGCTCCTAACCACTTGCCTACTGCCTGATTGCCCCCAACCACACCCCTGCCAGCCTGATTGATGCTCCCCTGCGGGCCCTGTCACTCCTAACTGCCCTCCCCTGATGGCCTGGTTGCCTCCAATTGCCCTCCCCTGCTGGCCATCTTGTGGCAGCCATCTTGTGACCACATGGGGGCACCCATCTTGAGTGAGGGTGTGATGGTCAATTTGCATATTACTTCTTTATTATATAGGATGGTTTATTTCACAAAGGTAAATTTGACAAACAAATTTTAAAGTAAATTATTTAATTCTGATCTGAATAAGTTCTGCCTTAGGATATAATCAGGGATGGTTATTTTTGAAAACCAACAACAACAGGTACCTTATTTCATTGCAGATGATGTGTTAATATGGGGAGTTGTTCAATTTGTATAAAGTTTCAGTAATAGAAGATGAATACATTCTAAAGTTCTTCTATTCAACCTAGTGCTTTTGGTTATAAATTTTTGCTATTAAAATTTGTTAGAATGCTAGATTTCATGTTAAGTGTTCTTACCACAATAAATAAGTAAATAAAAATATAAATATGATAAAACATGTTTATAAAAATAAATTAGGTGAGAGTGAAATAACTTTAAAGAAAGGACAGCTATTGCTGATTATTTATTGTTTCATCATTGATCTTCCTCCTGGCTGACATTAGAGGCTGGTTGCCTCCAGAGAGTGCCCTTTAGATGGGCATTTCCAAAGCATTTCTCTTCTACATTTACCTAGCAGAAATACAGGTTGGACTAATTACTTTCAATTCTTATATTAAAATAATGATCTACATATATATAAAATGATAGCCACTAGAATGCCATAATGACCGGAATGACCAGTTGCTATGATGCCCACTGCAGCCAGTGAAGCACTACATGTGGGGGGGAGGTGTGGGGCTGGCCAGCCAACTTCCAGAAGCCCCATCCATCTGGCCCTGCCACCAATGGGCCACCACCCCAATTGACTCACAGTCCCTCCCCCTCACCAGCTCCGCCCCCAATTGCCCTCCTAATCTGATCAGTGACAGGGCCTGTTGGCCAACCTCCCATGGCCCCTCCTCCAGGCCACTGGCCCCAATCAGCCCCCCAAACCTTATTCAGGGCAGGTAAGCCAGCCTACCACCCACAGCCCCTCCCCATGTCTGGGCCCACCCCAAATAAGCCCCTACACCCAAATTGGGGGGGGGGGGTCACCAGCCAATCACCTGAAGCTCCTCCCCCTAGCTGGCCCAGCCCTGATTGGGCCTCGATTAGTGTGAGCCAGCTGGCCAACTTCCCACCATCTTCTCCTTCGGACAGGCCCAGTTCCAATCTTCCCTGACTGGGCCTGGGCATAAATTTGTGCACTCAGCCTCTAGTAAAATAATAATTAAAATAAATGACTTAGCTTTGCTAAATTTAACTTTCTAACTTTGGAAAACAGAGATAAACATAGATTTCATTGTATGTTGTAGAGTGCAATTTGATTTCTGTTAGAATAGACAATCCTAAAAAGATACCCAATTTCATTAAGATAATCTCATTCTTCTCGACAAGTCATTCACAACAATAACAAAAACAGAGAAAATGAGCCCTGGCTGGGTGGCTTAGTTGGTTGGAGCATCAGCCCGTTCACCAAGAGGTGGTAGGTTCATTTCCCAGTCTAGACACAATCTTAACTAAAGCCTGCAGACTCACATATTATTGTGAATAAAATTTTATTGAAAAGCAGCCACAGCCCTAACCTGGCTGAATAGATAGAGCGTCGGACTGCAAACTGAAGGGTCCCTGTTTTGGTTTCCGTCAAGGGCATGTACCTTGGTTGTGGGCACATCCCCAGTGGGGGTTGTGCAGGAGGCAGCTGAATGATGTTTCTCTTTCATTCTAACTCTTTATCCCTCTCCCTTCCTCTCTGCAAAAATATCAATAAAATATATATATTAAAAAAAAAAAAGAAAGAAAGAAAAGCACACACAGCCATTAGTTTATGTGTTGTCTAGGGCTGTTTTTAAGCTGTAAGGGTAGAGTTGAATAGTTGTGACAAAGATCAATGACCCATAAAATCTAAAATACTAGGTGCTCCTTTACAGAAGTGTTTAATATGAATAAAATTCCTAAATTTCTGGAAATGTTTTGGTGATAATTTATGATTTTCTGATGTATATGTTATGATCTTCAAAATCTTGTACATATTAAGATAATGTGAATTAAGGTAATTTTTAAACTTAATAAAAAGTTAATTTTATTACCTCTCTGGTAATATTTAAATGTATATTATATAATTATATAATAAATATTTATGTTACGACCACAGGGAATTGGGGGTGGGGAGGATAGTAAAGGGTAAAGGGTGTCAAATATAGGTGACAGATTTGTCTTTGAGTGATAAAGAAAAAGTATTTTTATTTTAATTATAGAACATTCTTTTATAATTTTTTAAAAAGTAATAAAAATCATGGTTTCTCAAATTCTTACTTTACATAGCATTTGAAGTTAAGTCTAAACTACATGATTAGCTAAAAGTTTAAATGGCTTTCAATGATTTTAACTCTGACACTAATTGAGCTTTATAAAGTGCTTTAGACATTTATAAAGTTATAAGAAATGCATTAAACTACATAAATACTAAAAGATTTTGGATTCAATGGAATGAGTTGAATTTTCCAATTCATTGTCTGCCAGTCACTTTTATCTCCCAATCAAATGGAAGGGTAAAGAGCAAAGAATGGAAAAAAAAAAAGGAAAAGCCATTTTGATAAGGTAATTTATAAGCTTAAATGGATATTTCAATCTTAACTCTTATCAACTATTTCTATTTATTCTGAAAATTACAGACTCCTTTTTCCTACTTTGGCTTACCCATTACATCTTCAGAGTACAAAACAACTTAGATATGTTTGATTACAGAAATTTTAGCTAAAAAATGCTTTAAAGTATTTTTTTCTTGTGAAATATAACAAATGCCTGAATCTGCATATAGTGGAGATACACAATTAAAATGCAAATAAAACATAGCATTGTATTCAAACTATCTAACATAAGAGAGAGAACAGTATCAGTATCACCAATTTCCTGGGTGCCCACTTCCTTCTCCACTGATAGAAACATACTTCAAATTTTTGTGTGAAATAGTCCTTTTGTCCTTTTAATGGTTTTCTCATGTATATATGTAGTATAAGTATCAATATTTATTTTTCTAAAATATAAACATTTTTAAAAGTCTTTCAAATATTTCTGTGGTATTATTTTATCAGGATTTGTTTTGAGCTCCATCCATTTTCATAAGCATAGCTGTAGTTGATTAATATTCAATGCAAATAAAATTCATTTTTACTATTATATATCAATTAATATTTATCCACTTTACAGTTTATTTTTGTTCAAGTTGTGTGAACAAATCTGTGAATATTCTTACATTTGCTTCCTAGTACCAAGCACAATGATCTGTGTAGATTAAGTATATAGAAGTAAAATTTGTTTGTTCCAGGATATATATTTTTTAACTTTTCAAAAATGGTTGCACATACAACCAGTAGCATATGTAAGTAGCTCTTACTTTATATCCTTACCAGTGCATGTGATAGCGTCTCTTAAAATGCTGACTTATCTTATGATTGTTGAATATTTACTTAAATTCTATATATGTTCTTCTTTTTCTTATTTAGCTCTTTTGCTCTAGTTTTCCAAGGTTGGGAACTTAGGCTATTGAGCTTAGATCTTTCCTTTTCTAATATATGCAATACATTGGCTCTTGAGGCCTTTTCTTTGAATGATGGGTGATTTAGTGATGTGTTGTTTAATTTCCACACATCATACTTTTATAGTTATCTTCATTTTATTGGTTTCTAGTTTAATTCTGTTCCTTTTTGACATCATACTCTGTATTCTTTCTTTAACTTTAAATTCAAATAAGGTATGGTTTATGGTTGAGAACATGATTTATTATGGTGGATGTTTGCTGTGCCCTTCAGATTAATTTGAATTTTGCTGTTGTTAGAGGGAGTATTCTATAAATATCAATTAAAAATGTTGACGGTGGTTTTCAGTCAACTAAATTCTCACTGATTTTCTATCAATGTGATCTGTCAGTGACTGATACAGGGATATTATAGTCTCCACTATAACAGTCAGTTTGCTTATTTATTTGTTTTAGCTCCATCAGATTTTGCATTATGCATTTCTGTCACTTTCTTGTTTTTTTGTTTTTGCTTAATCTCTTCAATTTTTCACCCAGTCTCCCAAACTCCTTTCTTCTAATAATCAGTTAACGCAGGTGATATCCGTATGCTCTTTTCATCTTGGGTTAATTAATCAAGTTGTATAATTATTTGTGTATATGTTATACTTCCATAAAATAACATCAAAAAAAGTTTGCCAAACTGGTGGAATAGAGATTTCTCTGTAAAAGAGGAAAGGAAGGGGACTTAGAAATAAATAGAGCAGATATTTTGTTTGTGATGATAATAGGGGTAGGATAGGAGAGAGGAGCTCCTTCCCTCCAGTTGTTTGTGGAAGTAGTGTTAACAGGGTACACATGAATAAGCATTTCTGGAGACCCACACAGGAGAATGAGATACAGTAGGAAGCTTTATTTCTGTGGAATTATACCTCTGAATTTCCAAAGTCCTAGTTTTCTTAGCCCAGTCAGTAGAAGTATAGCTTCAGTAGAGCTAAAACCAGAGCCAGTGTCCAGAGTTTCCTTTCCATGTTGGAACAATGTCCAGTACATCAGACTAGGTGCAGTCCATTAGTCAATTGTGTGTGGGATCCATACGGCTGTGGCCCTTAGAGGCAAAAGGAAAAGAATCAAGAGAGCACACCCGAAGCAACAAGAGCAACAAGAAAGTGAACTCCTTTGTTAGGGGATTATATATTCCTAAACATTTAAGTGCTTGCGGGGGCCATGCACATTCTGCCTAACCATCTCTGTCTAGAGTTGTGACTGATGGACAAGTAATTTCCCTATGTCGCTCAACTTTACTGGGCATGCGTCAATCTTCTCTTTGTAGGACTCCTTCCCCTGCAGTGATTTGCACAGAATGGGCTGATGTTCCCTGGTGTTCCTGGTGAAGCTGTCCAAATAACATGTCTGGCTGTATCTTTGCTCCTTTCCTACAATTAATTACAATAATATGTTACAAATTTAAAATGCTCAGTATAAGTATGAAATATGAGAAAGAATTACTTAGGGCATGCTAGCATCAGGGTGTTCATTGAAATCAGAATGTAGATAATAACGAAAATATTTTAGAAATAAAATGTATAAAGAATATAGTGATTATTCTTTGAAATAGTTTTTCTGCCTTTCATTTCTGATCCATGCATTCCAGGAATTGAAATTGTTATGCATAAAACATGTAAAACATTTTTTTTTTTGCTTAAAATCAATCAATGACATGTATATAATGTACATATATGTTTATACACATTTAGATGCATATACAGAAAACATGATTATATAACTATGTCTGTATGTATGCACACATATTATCAATTAAACCTTGAGCCAACTTTAGAACTGCTAAAATGGTTTGATATAATCTCCCCCCCCACACATACTCAATAATGCAAAGATTCTTTGTCTTAGTTTGTTGATATTACTTTTTAAAATGGGTTATCTCTTTAGAATGGGGTGTTTGAAAATTTTAAATTTGCTTATCGTTTAAATTATTATTTCATTTTTAGTTGTCATGTCAAACTCTTATAGAAGAAATAAACTTTTAAAGCTGATTAGTGGCATATAATTAGCTATGGCTAAGATACTTACTTCTCATCCATTCAGTCCCTAGAATTCTACCTCTTCAATAATGGCACAAAAAGTCAGTGAACAATTGATCAACTCTTAAGTGACTATAATGTCCCCTTTTCCTTCCAGGAATACTAAATTTTCATAGCACACATATTCTAAACTACACCAAAAACAAAAAAAGTTCCAGAAGATAAGTTATGTTTTATCATGTTTCTATGCTTAACATTTGAGAAGAAAAAAACGGTAACAGATGGGAAATTGTACTTTTTGTCTATGAACATGAATTATTGAATCATAAAACTTGCTACTAATATTAATCTTTTGAAAAATGTTCTCTACTTTCAGTTTGCAAAATGCCATCATCTATTTCTATCTCATAGTCTAGAGACAGAGCAACATCTGATCTGTTTGCACTAGTAGAGTTTCACTGAATTGTATATCTGTATGCACACATGACCAAAAATAGAACAGATCCTCAAAAGTATTAGCAATGAATACAACCATAACAGAAACAACTGTATTATGTTATTACTTTTTGAAATGAAAAAACATATTTTCTAAGACCTTCTGAAAATATTGATTCCATTAGACACAACAGTTCATAAATATCCCCTATTGTTACATAATTATATTATGCTATCTACATTAATCACAGTTCAAATTGTCTGTCATTACGACAAAAGGAAGCTGAGATTTGTGTGATATTTGCAATGATTTAAAATTGGTAGAGAAAGGTCACCAATAAAAAGGATGAAATCAAGTGATTGAAATATTTAAGATACCTCTAAAATATAACAACCTCACTGAAAATGCTTGATAACCCTTGCTTCTTTTTGCGTGATGCTTAACATTTTGTATCAAAGCAAGAGATTAAATTTTTATCCATGTTACTAATGTGTTATTTAAGGATAGACCAACCTCCTACTGTCCACAGCTGTTTTTAATTCAGAAGCAATTGGAGTAAGTCAACCATTACTAGTGAGTTGTTTCTGCTTCTTGCTACATTATTTCATCTGGGAAGACATTATGCAAACTAAGAGCATCTGAAGATAGGTACCCCACTTAAAAGTGTTCAGTAGGGGTTCCAACTTTTATCATTTTTGGCAAATTGCATCATTAAGTTGCATATGTTGTACCGTTAGTAGCCATTATTGCCTGAGATTAGTAAATGTGTTCCTAAACTCCATAACTTCACAAACTTAATTTTTCTTACAGTCAATATGGAGTGAATTTCCAGATATTACTATTCATTTTACAAAACATTCAATTAATTATATATTTAAAAATGGATCATGGGAACATGCCAACTGTTATATGAATTCTAGGTAATAGGTTATTTTTGGTAATTATTTTATTGTATGTACAATCTAATTTTAGAGGGGAAAACCTAGAACACTCGGTATTACTAGATTATACCAAAATCACTTAATTTTCTTAACACATTAGATGTTAAGATAAGGTTCTGCAGAAATTTGGAGTGAAAATCATTTCTCAGAAACACTCATCTCACTGCAGCTAGATTATATTTTATTGTACAGCCCTCTACTGCTCCTAGAATTTCTCCTAAAATAGAATTTACCCTTATAGTCATTTTGGTACACCCAACAAATAATCCATTTTAATTCTGTTTTGAAGTTTACATAAGCAAGTATCTCATTAAATTAATGTGAGATATGACTTTACTGGTAAATGTGCAGTGCATTTCAAATATAGTCTTATCTTATGTGTTCACCATTTCCACCATTATTATTATCATTATAATAACAATAACATATAGTTTTAAATAAGATCTTGATACCTGGTACTTTATCAATAGCTTTTTATTCTATATCATATTTACTCTCATAGTGATTTTATGAAGTAAGTGATGATATCTTCATTCTATTATTGAGGAAACAGTGGCTCAAAGAGATATCATCAGCTGTAGGTGAAGCTGTCTTTCTAAGACAGAGCCACCTTCCTGGAAAGCCAAAATGTTTTGTATTTCTAGCTATTACATTGCCTAGCAAAGTTCTATATATTGGGAATAATAAAGTTATGCATTTATGAAGTAATCAGTTTTTAGTAAAAGAGTACAAAAAAGGATCCGTTTAATTGTTTAACTCAGTGGTCGGCAAAATCATTAGTCAACAGAGCCACAGTTTGCCAACCACTGGTTTAACTTATGAAAAAAATACAATACATAATGCTCACAATTCACATTTTGTTTTTTATAAAGTATCATTAAGAATAAAGGGAGTCAGGGGGTGATGAAAGATCTGACTTTGGATGGTGGGCACACAATGCAGTACACAGATTCTGTTTCATAGGACTGTACATTTGAAACCTATATAATTCTATTAACCAATGTCACCCAATAAATTTAATAAAATGGGAATAATAAGAAAGAAATAATATTAGTAGAATCATAAAAAAAACTATCATAAAATAGATTACATTTTGCCAGAGGAAAAAATTTCTGATTTGTATCATAGTCTAGAAAATTGGTCCTTAGTAGAGCAGTTGCATAGTCTAGATAGGCTTATCTAACTTCAAACTGCCCTATAGTGCTCGTAGTACTTACTCCTCATAATCTGAGATGACAAGTCCAGGTTCACCCATCACACACCAACTTTCTCCAGTAGGTATGTGGTTAGACCAAAGAAGAGTTTGTACCCTCTATGTAAGGACATTAATCATAGGTGGTGTGTTCTGCACACAACTCTCAGAACTTATACACTTGACTACAAGTGGTTGTAAGAGAAGCTGGGGTCTATTGCTTCCCAGTAGGCCTTCTCAAAACCATGCATAATCTAATAGAGTGTTTTTCATTTAAAAATGTGTTTCAGCTTTCTTCTAATATGCTCATATTTTAGTTTGCCACAGGGCAGCCAACGAAATGATATATAGTAAAGTTAGTTCTGAAAATGAGTTTCCATATCATTTTAAGTAACTCT